>PVIJ01002447.1:0-160783 GCA_004024925.1 Scalopus aquaticus | reverse complement strand
GCCCCCTCTACTGGTCAATCTCAGCCCGTCTCGCGGTCAAGTCCAGCTCCCCCCGCCATCCGTCCCCCATTTCCCGGCCAATTTCCCCCTCTCGGGCTCTCCCGAGCAAGGTCAGTCGGTGCCGATTCACAGCTCCCGCGCTCCTCGCTCGCCCCCGCCGGCCTCGCGCCTCCGGGTCAGTGTCCCGCTGCCGCGGCCTCGGCCCCGCGAGCCCGCCCAGCACCTCCCTCCCGCCGCGGGCAGCGGCTCCCCTCCCTCCCCAGAACAGCTGAAGGTCTCTGTCACCTCCGAGGGGCGCGCAGGGGGAGGGGAGAGGGCGGGGGAAGCCGCCGAGGGGGAGGCGGGGAAGCCTTAACGTCGTTGCCCGGGCCGGTAGGTGCTGGGCGACCGCCGGTGCGCCCCCTCCCCAAAGTCCCACCTTTCGGGCGCGCGCCGCCGCTGGCGGGTAAAGTCTCTCCGAAAGCGTGAAGGGGGATTGGAGGGTTTTATTTCCCTTTGTGCCGGTGGCTGGGGCCGGATCGAGGCGGCCGGGCCGGGGGCAGCGGGATTGGGACTCCCCCAGCGCGGAGAAGAGGGCAACAAAGGATGCGCCTGGCCGAGTCACAGTCCCCGCGACCCAACTTTGCGCTCGGCGCCCGCGCCCGGGGTGAACCCGCCCACTGCGCTGAGAACCCAGGCGTCCAGGCTGAGCCAGAGCCGGGGGCGTCCTCCCGCGGCGCTGTCCCTGACCCCCCATCCCGAGGAGGGATCCCGGAGCTTCCCGGAGGCGGCGGCTGGTGAAGACGCGCACCGGGACCGCGCTGCCCGCGGAAACTCCGCGCGCTTCTGCGGTTGCCCTTCGCCCTGGCCGGACTACCCCCTGCCGGCGGTCCCGGCCCCGCTGGGCGCCTCCTTCCTCCGCCGGCCTTCCAGAGCCTGGCTAAGGTGGGCTTTTGCTCCTCTCCCCCTTGTTCCTCCTTCCTCTGTCCCCTTTCTCCTGGGGCCAGCCAAAGGGCACGCCTGATCTTTCTCTTCCCACCCCTTCAGTGCCCTCCCTCCACCTCCTCCTCCATCTCCTCCTCTTCCTCCTCCTCCTTTCCCCCCCCTTCTGTGGAAGGGAACCTGGAAGGGGGCATGTGGGTCCCCCTCTGACAGTGGCTAGGTTTGGGGTGACACTGTGCCCAGATGGCCAAGTGGCTACGAGACTATCTGACCTTTGGCGGTCGGAGGCCCCCGCCGCAGCCTCCCACCCCGGACTACTCCGAGAGCGACATCCTGAGAGCCTACCGGGAACAGAAGAACCTGGACTTTGAGGACCCCTATGAGGATGCGGACAGCCGCCTGGAGCCTGACCCTGCGGGCCCCGGGGACTCCAAGGGCCCTGGAGATGCCAAGTACGACTCTCCTAAACATCGCCTCATCAAGGTGGAGGCCCCTGACGTGGCCAGAGCCAAGGTCTTGCTGGGCAGTCCTGGGGAAGAGGTATGTGGCTATTGTCACGGAGGTGGGTGGCCCCAGGAGCCGGGATGGGGGGGGCCAGGCCAGAGCCTTGGACTTTGGGCACTTGTTGTATGTGTGACCCCAGGGGTGAGCCAGGGCACCAGCCAGACACTTCCCAGTTCTGCTTGACAGAGTTTCACGTCCCTCTTTGCAGTGCACTAGCTGGTTGTCCCCCTGCCTCTCAGATGGCCTCTGCTTTGTCTCCCTGGTCCCCCACTCCTGTCCCCTCCCCCCAGCTTCCCTTCCTCTTAGCAGCTGGTGGGTCTTCCTATAAGAGACCTGAACACACCTCTCCCCTACAGGCATGCAACCTCCTCACCACTACTCTTTGCCCTTTCTGTTTGAAGCATCCCCATTTTACAGAAGTGGAAACTGAGGCTCACAGAAGAAAAGCAACTGGCCCAAGGTCACATGGCTTTGGCTCATTAGAATTGAATTCAGGCCTGCCTCTAACATGCATGCTTTTTTCAGTATCTTTCCTAGAAGATCAGGGAGTGAAGCCCAGGTCCCCAGCCCAGGCAGAGAAGGATTTGAACTTATGAAATTGTGTAGGTTAGTGATTGAGATCACAGAGAAGGGTAGGAAGATGCAGGGGGATCAAAATATGACCTACTTGCTTGTGTACTGTGTGACCCTCAGCAAGTCACTTACCCTCTCTGTGCCTTGGTTTCCTCATCTGTAAAATGGGAATAATGTTCTTACAGAGTGTTGGTATCACTATGAAATATTTATAAAACATTTAGGGCAGTGCTGGAAGCTGACCATTAAAATTATGAAGACGGGAAGGAGGGGTCTGGATCAGGGAGAATCAGAAGGGCATGGAGGGAGAGAACAAGGGTGGGTTCCCTACCCAAACCCCCAAGGCCCTACATAGAACTGCTTGGAAGTTATGTGTGAAAAGACCTAGAGAGGGCAGGCCAAGGGCGTTCCAACCCTCAGAGCTGGGCTTGGCCTCTGAGTCCCTATCCCCTTTCCTTCCTTCTCTCTGCAGTTGGAAGTGGACACCGAGTACTCGGACCCCTTTGATGCTCAGCCTTATGCACCACCCACAGACGACAGCTACATGGAGCCCTACGATGCCCAGAGAGTCATGAGTGGTGAGTGGACAGTTCTTGAGGGAACATGGTCCCAGTTCTTGAGGGGTAACATGGTCCCAGATGGGCGTGACAGTTGACCAGTGTTCTTGGCCTCTCAGAACTTCCATGCAGGGGTGTGCAGCTGTATGACACTCCCTATGAGGAGCAGGACCAAGAGCCAGGAGAGGAAGCTCCTTCAGGGCGGAGGCCTCGACAGAGTCGGCTGCCCCAGGAGGATGAACGCCCAGCAGATGAATATGATCAGCCCTGGGAGTGGAAGAAAGATCACATCTCTAAGGCATTTGCAGGTGCTTCCCCAACACAGGACTTCACCTTTGAATGTCCATATCCCTCAGTCACCTGCCATGTTGGTATTTTGTTAATTCTCACTAAAGTGTGAATGACTGATAGTTAGAAATTTCCAGGAGAACCTGTATCTTCCTTGGAAACCAAACCATTGTTTAGAGTGCAGTGAAACCTGCTCATTCTGTCAGTTTAGTGCAGGGATAGGCTTTGGGGTCAGCTAAACCTGGAGTTGTGCCATTTACTCGAGCAAGTCACTGAGTTTCTCTGAGTCTCAGTTCCCTTACCTGTAAAATGGGAATCCTTAGAGTACTTATCCCACAGGATGCTTGTAAATCGAGTGCTACAATGTGCTCAATTATACATAATTTCTTAGCAAATTTTCTTGGGTAGCATTTCAGTAACTGTCAGTTACTTGGGTAGTAACTGTCAGTAGGTGGTCAATTCCTGAGTCAGAAAGCTTGCACAAGTCTCTAAAACTCAGTTTCCTCTTCTGTAAAATCCATAAGATCAGCTTCAAGAAATAAAATAACTTAGACCAAAAAGAGTTGCATGGACTCAACTTTGCCCTAGAATTTGTATGACTGAGAGGGAAATTGGGGCTCCTTGCCTCAGTCTACCCATCTAGCCGCCACTCCTGTTCTCTAATTGATTCATCACTCATGGAACTGCCTGCCCTTGAAAGCCACCTGACTTATTTGTGGCCACACCCCCTTCTTCTGAAGGTCACAGGTAGGTTGAACTTAACCCTTTCTTCACTAATCCTCCCCCTCTAGTGCAATTTGACAGTCCGGAGTGGGAAAGGACCTCAGGCTCAGCCAAGGAGCTCCGGAAACCCCTGCCCAGAAGCCCCCAGCCTGCAGAGCGTGTAGACCCAGCGCTGCCCCTGGAGAAACAGCCGTGAGTGGGGAAGCTGAACATGGAATAGCCCACTTGAATGCCTCTCAGTCACATTCCAGCTACAGATGCCTGGGATTGGGGAGGGAGTGCAGAAGGGGGTTGGTGGAACTTTGATTCATTCATTTCTTCAGCCAATCACTGAGCACCAGCAGCATGGTTGTGTGCCAGACATGTAGGGAGGTGCAAAGCAGAATCAGATGCAGGCTCATCTCCTCTGGCATCAGATTCTGGGTTCCGATTCCTGTCCTGTGTCTCTGGCTGTGTAGCTTTGGACAAATGACTTAACATCTCTGAGTCTCCAACTCAAAACCTCCAAGATAGTTCAAATATCAAAATGGGGGGTTTCCTCCTTCAGTTGGGTGGAGAGAGCAAAGAGAAACTGTTTTCACACCCACAAGATCTTGAGGCACACAGTGGACAGGGTCTGGTCTGCTCTGTGTCCCTCAGCCTAGGGGATCCTGGAGCCCCCAGAGCCCAGCCTCCTGGGGACCACACTGTGTTTATTAGAGCCCCAGCCCTCTTAGATGGGCCACATAGAACTGGCTAATTAGCATGGAAACCCAGCGTGAGAAGTTTGTTCTCTTTTCAAGTTTCTTTCAACACAAACAACCACGAAGTCTCTCTGTGGTGCTCTGTGTTTGACACGTTGCTTGCAGCTGCTAACATCCCCTTTGAACACATTAAGAAATATTAAGTAAGGAGGGGAACAGGTGAGTGCGGGCACAGAATGTGGCGAATCTTGTGACAGTGACTGAGGTTGGGGATTAGGGAGGGAGGTCAGGGCACTGGAGGATCCAGTTTAGCGGCGACTGTGAGAGTCAAGGTCAGGCATAGGTGTTGGTTTGGAGGGAGAGGCTTCCCCTTGACTCGAGCTCAGGTCCCTTCCAGGGAAATCCTGTCTGCCACGGCTCCAGGCTCCTCTTGAGCCCAAGGCAGTTTTCCTGCTTCTTTACTTTTTTTTTTAAGGATTTATTTATATATGCATACAAGAGCTGGGGTGCAGGCCAGAGGCAGGGGGTGAGAAGATTCACCAGAGACAGAGTAGGGAGCGGAACAGGCAGAGCCACTGAAATCAATCCACTGCTGAGGGGAGCAGCGGGCAGACAGGAGAGGTCTGCTGCGCCATGTGGGAAGCTCCCTGGCCGGGGATCGAACTTGTGCTGCAGCGGCTGCAGATAGCTTCATAGTGCTGAGACTTAACCCCCTGCACCACCAGGGAGGCCCCCTGCTTGTTTACTTTGTACTGGTTGTGCTGGCACGCGACCTCTGCACCCGACCTCGGGCACACGACCTCCGATGTGTTTGAAGGTGGACTGCCCCTCATGAGACCTCTGCCCCACTCCCCAGGTGGTTTCATGGACCCCTGAGTCGGGCGGATGCCGAGAATCTCCTGTCGCTCTGCAAGGAAGGCAGCTACCTGGTGAGGCTCAGCGAGACCAGCCCCCAAGACTGTTCCCTGTCCCTCAGGTGAGACCCCAGCCCCTTGGCGAAAGAGAGGATCACAGGTCTGCAGGTGACATGCTTCTCAGTTAACTCCGTGGGCGCATAGGTGTGGCTCCAGCAGCCAATGGGCGGGGTTTCTGGGGTCAGAGCGAGGCTTTCAGGCTTGATAGGCAGGACTTTTAACCAGCGGGCGGGGCTTTTAGGCCAGTGGAGGGGGCGGGCTTCTAGGGAGGCCCCTACTGGCCTGGTTCCGCTGGGCATGAGCTGGCTCCCTGCACCTGAGGCCGGCGAGAAGCTGGAGTGGAAGCTATACAGTAAGTCTAGGCCTCCAGTAAGATGGCGGACTAAACGTCCACGGTTCCTTTGAACACTCCTAGTCTCCTCTTTCTGGGAGGCAGCTAATTGTGTCCGTGGATCCGAATCTCAGCGTGGCCCTATATACATTTGAGTGAGGCCTCGGTTCTGTGTGCTTCTCTGCTAAGGTTCTGAGTGTGTCTGATTATAAAACGTTCTTAAGGTTCTATTAGGCATCTGAGTGTGAGATTACTGAAAGGAGGAGGAGGAGGACTTGAAGTTGGAGGCAGATTCCAATCCCGCCTCTGCCAGTTCCCAGCTGCGTGACCTTGATTGTCACCCTCTCTGGGCCCCCTTTTTCTCATCTGTAATATGCGGCTAGTAGTGGCTGCCATGATGAAAGCGGGGGAAATGCATGCAGGGCGGGAATAGGACCAGGAAACAGGAAGTGCTTCATTCACATTAATATGATGATGAAATGGTTTCAGGGCATTCTACACACTTGAAATGGAAAGAAAAGACCCCAGACTGGGGTTTCACTAGTGGGGTGCACAGGGGTTGGAGGGAAAATGCAGTCTGTGTTCTGGAGGAGGGACCTGGTGGACCTCAGCCTTCTGGGGAGACCGGAAGACCCCCGCCAGGGTGGACAAGCCCACGGCAAGAGGTTGGGGATGCAGCCCAGGTCCTGGGGGCCATGTGGGGTGGCTTCAGGGTTGGAGACTGGGGTTGTTCTGGGCCGCTTGAGCCCCTCTGGCCCCTGTCCCCAGGAGCAGCCAGGGATTTCTGCATCTGAAGTTCACCCGGACTCGAGAAAACCAGCTGGTGCTGGGCCAGCACAGCGGCCCCTTTGCCAGCGTGCCTGAGCTGGTGCTCTACTACAGCTCTCGCCCGCTGCCCGTGCAGGGCGCCGAGCACCTGGCCCTGCTATACCCCGTGACCGCCCAGACGCCCTGACCGGGAGACGCAGCTTCCTGCCTGGTCTTGACAGCCCAGGAAACACTGGAGGTCTCTCCAGTCCTGGAAGAGGCGGGCGGACAGACTTCCTAGCCCTCCCGGGGCCATGTCTTGAGCAGAACCGCCTTTTCCGCTCCCTCTGTGTCCCCGAATCGTGTCTCAAAGCCCTCGTCTGACCAGGAAAATAAATAACTTATTGTGCGTTTCAAACGTCCTTTCTGGGAGGCAGAGATCCTGCTCCAAAGGAAGAGAGGAGACAGATTCTTGGAGAGGGAAGGGTGGTCCCCAACAGCTCATGTGGGGGGTAGAGTTGGGTTGGTGCCTGAATTGCACCGACAATTCAGGGAGCAAACCTCAGAACTGGAGACAACAGGGAGAGGGAGTTAGGGGAGCAGATAAGGACCAGGAGGCAGTGGACACAGGCAGAGACAAAGATGGAGAAATTGAGGGGGCAGGCTCTTAGGCCAGCCCTACCCCCACCCCGCCCCTCTGCCCCATCTGGGCGGCCAGCCTAGGCCTGATGTGAGGAAAGGACATCTGTCCCCATGGTAACAGTGGAAGTGGGGGAGGGGAGCCTAGCCCAGCTGGTGTCACTTCAAGGTGACAGTCAGGCAAGAGACCCTGAGGCTGATAAATGCCAGGGAGCTTGAGTCTCCTCCTGGCCCCCTCCCCAACCTCCGAGCCTGCCCCAGTGGGCGATACCAGCTGGGGAAGGGGTGCTTCCAGCTTAGGGCGCTATTTGGAGGACTGGGGCATCACTTCCTCACTAACCAGACATGCAAGGATAAAAGGGGGGAGCTGATGAGTCATCACAGAGCCCTCTCACCACAGGGGACCTCTCCAGCCACCTCTGGAGGCTCTGAGCCCCCCAGATGGACCCTCAAATCTCTTTAACACCCCCAAATCACCACAAAGTCCGACTTTCCTTTTTTCATGAGCTTTTATTGACTGTTCTGGGGGCAAAAGGGGGGGGAGGTCCAGTGTCTGGATGAGGACAGTGACCTCGGGGTGAGCGGCTGATCCCCCTGGAATCAGTTACATATTCACGTGCTCACTGGGAAATCCTCACTGGATCTCTGGGGGTTCCAATCCCTCTTTCCACTTAAAGGAACCTTCTTGTCTGGCTACCCAGATGGGCCTGGGTCAGGGGAGATTCAGACAGTAGCGATGGGGTGTCTGGGGCTGGGGCTGGGAGTCTGGTTCTGCGAGGGGCTGGAGGGCTGGGGGATAGAGATGGAATAGAGGCTCTCAGCCTTCTGGTCCTCCCTGGGGGTGTCCAGCACCCTCCCCTCTGCAGCCCAGGCCTCAGCCTTTTTTGGGGCCTGCGGGGGATGGTATAGGACGTTGCTGTAGAGTGGATTCTCGGGAAGGCAAGGGAACAGACCACGATGGACAGTCTCTTGAGAGCCTGACCCTTTCAGTCCATCTCTGAGGGCTTTGTCCTTGCTTCTGCAAACACGGTTAGGGGCCAGTCTTTATGTATTCTCTTCTGCCCGTCCCCCTCTCCTCCTCTCCCCTTCCCCACGGGTGGGTGTCGTACGATCGCATCTCCCCCCTCCTCACGCGGCTGCAGTTTCCGCCTCCGCCACAGGGGGCGTGGTCACCAGCGGCTGGCGGCGCCGGCGCGGAACCCTCTCCCCTCGGCCTGGCTACGTGGGTACGTGGGTACCTGACTCCAGGTGCCCGCGGCGGAGGCGGCACCAGATGCCGGCTCCCAGCGCGATCGCGATCAGGACCACCGCCACGCACCCCGCCAGCAGCGCGGGGTGCGTTCCTGCAGGAGGCGGTGAAGTGGGCGGTGTGACTGCAGTTGGGTCTGGAAGAGGGGTACCTGGGCAGGGCTCACCTGGGAAACTGGAGTTTTGGTTCGGGTCCAGGAGCTGGCCATCTGCAGGGAAGAAATCTACGTCCGGCGGGTAGGGGATGGCTCACCTTCGAACCCCAGGTCCTGCATCCTCCAGGGTCAGAGTCCCCCCTCCCATGAGGGAACTCAGGTCCCTGCCCCGACCATGCTCTGCGAGTTTGGGTAGGGGTTCCCTTGGAACCTGTTTCATTTTCTGAAAAGTGAGCTTTTTATCTTGCTGGGTTATTGTGAACTCCCCACTGTGTTTTTTCATCATGAGCTCCATCATCCTCAGCACGAGTCCTCCCGTCCCTGTCAGGAACCCAACACCCGCATAATAGGCTCCATCAGGAACCCGATCCTCCTCACCATGAGCCCCACCCTGAGCTCCACCACCCCACAGAAGCTCCATCCTCCTGGTGTAGGATCCATTATCCTAGGCTCCTGTTTCCTGTTCCTCTACTCTGGGCCAAGCTCATTTTACATACAAGGAAACGAAGGACCCGAGAGCATGATGTGTCCTTGCCCCAGGTCACATTCCCAGGCACCAGCTGGACCCTGCTCTGGACCCTGCTCTGAACAAAGGTGTTGCTAACCTCAGTTTCCCGCTCCCCCCCATAAAGGGGGTACATGCTTACACTGGCTTGAATACTTGAATCTTGCCGAATAATCAGCTCTGTAGACATAATAGTAACCATTTATGTTTACTGGGGGCATTCTGTGTCCCAGACTCTGTAATAAATGCTTTAGACATAACCACTTAAAAGGCACCTAACAGGAAAATACTATTAGCTGCATTTTGATAGATAGGAAAACTAGCTCAGAGGGGTCAACTTTCTTGCCCTAGGTCACACAGCAGGTGAATGGCTGAGGGGGAATGTTGTTCCAGGTCCCTATAACTGACACGAACCCCAGACAAAGGCTCCTTCTGCTGTGAATAAGATGGGGCTCAGAGGCCCCAACCCCTTCATCTTTCAGATTCAAAAGCTGGCTGCCGTCTGGGTTGGGAGCGGGTTGCCGAGCTGCTGCTGGGAGGTGGAGATGGCAGCTGTGTGGCTCTGGAACCGAGCCCGCCCCCTCTCTCGCAGCTGCCAACTAAGCACAGCCTAGCGCCAGGCTACCCCGCCTCTGCTAATTGGTAATCGGCACCCTTGTCTCGAATTGGGGAGGGGGGCAGTAAGGACAGTCATAACACCCCACCCCGGAGGCAGGCAGTGGGCGGGTCCTGCCAGCTGGAGAGGAATGGCCAGCGCTTGGGGCTGGGAACCAGAGCGGTTCTCCATTCTGCCCGATAGGGGGCAGGTATTTGCAGGAGGCCGTCGGGAACCACGGAAAGAACTGGAGCTCCGTCTGTGTCGACTCAGTCTCCTGACCCCTCGCAGGGTTTACCCACCTGGGGTGTCCGGCAAGGGTTGGGGGGGGGCGTGTGTGAGCTGGCTCTTGAGAAAGCCGGCTGCATCCCTGGCGCGTGTGTCTCTGGGCACACCTTAGTTTTTTGCTGTCTCACTGTAAGAGGTGGCAGCTGGCTCAGCTGATCTGGAAGTTCCTTCCGCTTTGGAGAATCAATGGCTTTCGATTCTGGATTCTAGAATTCTCTGCCTTAACACGGGCTCAGATGGTAAAATTCTAAGAGTGTATTTCAAGTGTTTGAGAGACTGCAATTCTAAGATTCTAGAATCATCCATTCCTCTAGTCCAGCGTTTCTCAATTTTTCTTCATTATCAGCTTCCTAAGAAGAGTTTTAAAAATACAAATTTGTTCTCACGAAATTTTAATACCACAGATAACACTGATATACTGTAAACTTGATTATGTCTATATCTGTTTAATTTTATGCTTCATACGTAAAAAGAATAAGATAAGCTTTTATTTGCTCACCAAAGCCCAATTGTTGCCTTCTTTTTAAAAAGATTTATTTATTTATTTATACATACAAGAGCTGGGGTGTAGGCCATAGGAGAGGTGGTCAGACTACACTAGGAGGGTTCCCCCAGAAGAACTGCATGAAGCCTGGATTTGATGAGATGGAACAAAGGATGGTGGTGGAACCCCAAGGTTTGAGCCTGAGGGACTGTGTGAATGGGTGGTGGCTTTTGATCTAGATAAGAGACAATGGGAGGTTGAGTAGAAAGAGTTTGCTTTAGGCTAAACGAAATCTGAGAGCCCGGTTGACCCCTCAGAAGGAGTGAGTTTGCATTAAATTCCTGTCACTGGAGATGCAATTGTAGCTGATGCTAGAGGAAGAGTGTTCCAAACAGAGGGAGGAGCAGGAGCAAAGGCCCAGAGGTGGACTCAAACTTTGCATATTAGAAAAAAAACAAAAGAAAAGAAAGAAAAGCCAGCAGGTCAAACACGGCGGAGGGAATTTAGAGGAGGGAGAGATGATGGGGCCAAAGGGACCGGATCACAAAAGACGAGTATACAAGTCATGGTTGGAATTTTACGCCATGGAATAAAATGCCCTTTGAACCTCCTGAGGTTTTGTGTTTCAGAGAGAGACTCGTCCTATTTAGCAAAATGGAGAGACTCGAGTTTCGAGGGGCTCTAGCAAGGTGGGGGCGCAGGCAGCTGAGGTGAAGAACAAAAGGAGAGACACGGGGGAAGGCCCAAGTACTCACCCAAAAACTGCACCAGAAGCACCAGCACCATGCCAAGGGACCCCATTCCTGGCCCATTAGGCCCACCTCTCCTGGCTGGCGCACCTTCACTCCCTTTCCCCCTCCCATTAGACAGACTTCCTGCCACAATCTCTGCCCCCACCACAGAGGCAGATGTGACACTGGGGTCAGACACCCAGGCAGAAGACAGCCTGAGGCCAATGTTGCTTGGGCCTCTACTTCCTGCCACCCATGCCTCAGTTTCCCCATAGATGTGTTGTTGTTTTAAATCTGAAAGGTAGTACGCATACGTGGGTGGGGATAATGTGTCCCAGTAAGTAGAAATCTTTCTAGAAAATTCTACACAAACACACCTGGGTTAGGAGGACACAATGGAAAGACAGGTGGCGCAGGTGGGGGAGGGTAGCAGCAGCTGAAGTCTGAGGGGCAGACTGAACAGTAGAATCTCAGTCTCAGTTATTCGTCCACATACGTATTTCTTTGAGTTTCAGAGACAGATGTGAGGGTTTCCCTGACCCCCACGTCCTGGAGAGAAGTTTGGGCGTCCAGTTGAGGGGCTTCGCAGTATCTGGAGTCTTTGAGGGGGCTTTTGGTCTCCAGCACCACGTCTGTCATCCCAGCCACCAGTGCCCCTCGGCAGGAGGGGGAGGACTCCTGTGTCTCAACCACAGCATAACCTTCCTCACGCAGACACAGGCAGACACAGGATGCCACAGGGTGTCTGCTGTCTGGGGCGTCTGACCCCAGTGTCACATCTGCCAGATACAAGGTCTGGGTGCTTTGCAGAATTGCTCTGTTCAACCACGGGGAGGCCCTTGTGGTGGTGTTCTGCCCACACAACCCCAACACACACACACACACACACACACACACACACACACACACACACACGCCTGCTCAGTCCTTCCACCTCCTTTGGACTTTCTGAAGGTCCTCATTCCCCCCCACCCTCTGCCAAGCGGCAACAAAGGAATACATTCAGTACCAGGAAGGACAGAGCTGGACATACACGTCCCTGGCAACGTGAATACTAGTCTGGCGGCTTCTAGAGATATTTGAGCTTAGAGCTTTGTGAGATGTATAAGAGTTGACTTGGGATGCGAGGAGGGAAAAAGGGCATTTGAGGCTGAACATTAATTTGGGAAAAGGTGTTGATTTTTCAGATGCCAGATATTGGGGGTGGGGCATGGTGGGATAGAATCCCACTTTGGGTAACAGCCTAGGTGAACAAGCCAGGAGACTAAGGCACCCAGAGGACTAGGGATGGGTTCAAGGTCAGGACCGGGGTTCTAAAGCCCAGGGAACCGGAACCTGTCTTACAGCTTTCAGGCTCGCTTCAACTCAGACATGACATCCCGATAGGTCCCAGACTCTGGGGTCATAGCAGGTGGCGAGTCCCAGTGCAGGACTACATTTCCCGGCATGCCGCGGCCGGCGCGCCTGCGCGCTGTGGCCAGTGATGGAGAGCTGACGGGGGGCGCGGCGGCGGCTGCAGCGGCAGCTAAGGCTCGGCGGGCCATTGGCTCCCGGCATTGGCAAGGGCAGCTCTGGGACTAGAAGACCTAGCGGGCCCCGCGGGCCTGGTCGGGGACGACCTGGGCTGCAGCCATGGAGGACCAGAGGGTAAGATAGGGGCGGGGCGGGGCGGGGTCCTTGGCGGGGGTGGACGCGAGAACGAGACCAGGTGGTGCCGCAGAGCCTTCGTTGCCCTCCCCGGCTGCTCTGTGGCCGAGGCCCCACCCCCGCCCGGATCTAGGCTCCCCGCTTTCTGGACGCAGGTTTCCCCCCACTCCGCCCCGCTTCCCCCGCGCCTACCTTCCCCTCATCTTGGCCTGAATCCTAGCGCATTCCTCCCATGCTTCCCACCTTCGCCTTACCCCGACCCCAGCCCCGACCCCACCCCCACGCCTTCCATCCGGACTGCGGACCAGGTGTCCCGAGCCCCAAGCCCCGGAGGACTCCCCCACCTCAGCACAAGTGACCCTACTGACCCTGCGCCCCCAGAAAAAGGACCCACCCAAAGCATGGGTCAGAGCCGAAGGCCTCAGCAGAGTCCTCCTACGCTTCTTCTCTTCCAGCATCCCCTTCCCCAGACATCCCTCCGCCTCCCCCCACCCCTCCCCGCTTACCTGGGCTCTCTGGCACCCCCTTTCCTCTGGTTCCTCTTTTCTCCTTGCTAATCCTTTTCCCCAAGGTATCCTCTTCCCCAGATTGGCTCATTTTCTGCAGACATTTTCCTCTGGGGTTTGCTCTCCCCAAGCTAGCCCCTCAGCGCAGGCTGTGCCCCACCCTCAGGATATGAGTACCTGCTTGAAGGCTTTGTGCTCAGGCTGACCTAGCTCCAGGCCAGGGTGTATCACTTCCTGAGAGGCTCTCTCTGAACCTCGGTTTCCTGCCCTATTAAATGGGCTTCTTGGTGTCCACCTGCTGAGTGAGGGCATTCAGGGCCACAGATTCCCCCAGGATCTACCTTGAAGCGAGTGCCCAAGCTCATTGGCACAGTGGCCCCACTCTCCTCCCTGAATCTCTGGGTGGCAGAGTGGGGAGCCTCAGGGGAATCCTTGGCCAGGCTAAGGGGCGTACCTGCCACGTGTGCCCTTGCTCCCCGTGGGGCAGGAGGCTCTGCGGAAGATCATCACCACTCTGGCTGTGAAGAATGAAGAGATTCAGAGCTTTATCTACTCCCTCAAGCAGATGCTGTTGAATGTGGAGGTGAGCAAGACAGCCCCTCCACCACCCCAAAGAGGGAGGTGGGAAGTCTTGGCCAGGTGAGTGGAAGGGAGGGAGTGAGCAACGTGTGGGCAAACCTGCTGCAGTTCGTGCCTGTGGAGTAGTGTGCCTGCCTGGCCCATCTGAGCACCCGAACTGGCCATTCTCACCCTGCAACATCTCCTTAAGGCAAACTCGGCCAAGGTGCAGGAGGACCTGGAATCAGAGTTCCAGTCCCTGTTTTCCCTCCTGGAGGAGCTGAAGGAGGGCATGCTCATGAAGATAAAGCAGGACCGTGCCAGTCGCACCTACGAGCTGCAGGTGTGTGTCTGGGGACTCCCGGGTACCTGTCCAGATACCATCCCCCCACCGTGACCCTCGATTCCATAGGGCCCTCCTGGTCTTGGCTTCTCCCTTCAAACCTACTCCTTCTTCTTAGAGACACCCCCAAGTGTCTCTCCAGGATCCAGAGCCAGGAGCCCCCATAGTGTTGACCTCACCTCCCCTTTTCTTTGTTCTCTTCCCTGCCCCCTTGCTGATTCATCAGTACCCCACCCACCTGATCTCCCTCTTAATCCCCTCCTCTCCACTGCCCCAGCCCCACTCCTGCATCTGGCTCCCCTCCCCCTCCTCCTCACCCAGAACCTCCAACTCCTCAGGCCTTTCCACTGTCCCCACGATCTGATACCACCATTCCTGTTCAAACACTTCCCATGGCTCCGTGGCCTCCTACTTCAGCCTCCCCAGCAACTTCCTGTCATCCTAGATTCCCATCGCTGGGGAAGTGGCACCTGAGGGCTCAGGTGTGGCCTCAGGCCTGTGTGTTTTAAGGAAGGGACCTCCAGGTGGGTCTGATGCACTCAGGAGCAAGACCCAACCTTCCTCCAGCCTGCTCCTGCCACATGGAGTCTGAGAAAGACATGGCACCCTGGCTCCTGAAGCTAGTGGGGAGCCCCGGTAGGGTTCAGTGCAGTGGACTGAGGTGTCTACTCTTTTGGTGCAATGCCGCCCGCAGAACCAGCTGGCTGCCTGCACGCGGGCCCTGGAGAGTTCGGAAGAACTGCTGGAGACGGCCAACCAGACTCTGCAGGCTGCAGAAAGTGAGGACTTTCCTCAGGTGGGTGCCTTGGAAGCGGTAGTAGTAGTAGTAATTTGTATATCCAATGCAATGTTTAATACAAGTTTATCTCAAAGATTGCATGGGCATACTTTTACTAAAAAAAAAAAATTCATTGACTGAAATCCAAATTTAGCAATAACTAATTTTTTAGTATAAATATACCCCATGCATATGTGTAAGTTAGGACATATTGTAAACTAAAAAGTCATTTATTGTCAACCTGACATGCAAATGCAACAATAAATAATTTGTATAAAAATATTCCATGCAAATATTTAGTGTAAGTATATCCCAAATATTTGATGGGCTATGCTTATGCTAAAAATCATTTACTATTGATTTGAAACTCAAATTTAACAATGAATAGCTTTCTAGTATAAGTATATCCCTTGGAAATGTTTACTGTAAGTATATCCCAAATCTTGGATGAGACATATTTATATTAAAATATATTTATTGTTCATCTGAAATGCAAATTTAACTGGACATCTTGTATTTTTTTTTTTTTGAAATCTGTCAGTGGTGTGTACTGGGCACTGGGCATGAGATGGGAATGGGGGTAGGAATCTGTCTTTGTCAAGGGATAAGAAATTCTAGGGTTCCTGCTCCAATATTGGGGTACTTTGGCAAATGGTGACCACACTGGGCCTCAGTCTTCCTGTCTGTACAGTGCTTTCTGATCCAGTTGCGACAAGTCTTTGAATTTTATTCTGTTCCTCTTTCTAGGCTGCCAAGCAAATCAAAGATGGGTAAGATGCTGGGATCTGGCACCCACCCCATTGCCCCGCCTCTGGTGTGAAGGTGGGGACACCCAGGTGAGGGCCCCTTGACCCAGAGCAGTGGACTGGAACAAGGGGGAGGGGACCCCACACAGACCCCAGAGGATCAGCCTTGAGCCCCCTCCCCGGTGCCCGCCAGCAGACTGCCTCCGCCTCCTTCTCTGCAGAGTGACGATGGCCCCCGCCTTCCGCCTGTCGTTGAAAGCTAAGGTCAGCGACAACATGAGTCACCTCATGGTGGACTTTGCGCAGGAGCGGCGGATGCTGCAGGCACTCAAGTTCCTTCCAGGTGAGAGTGGAACTTGCCAGAGGGCCAGGATTTAGGGGAAGTGGCTCCAGAGTTTGGGGTGGCGTGAGAGAGCCCCAGGGGTGGGGCCCTCAGGATGTCTCGCTCCTGCGGTGAAGCCCTGATGAGGTGTGTCCGTAAGTGGTGCCTGAGAATGCGCACTTCCCAGCCCACACTCTCCTCCCCCAGCCCAGCCCACACCGAGTGGTAAAGAACTCTGAAAAAGTTCTCCCTCCAAAGGTGGACGCCTTGAAGGCCAGCCCGTTGTTGGTGGAGCCCTGAAAACACTGTCCTAGACCCGCACCCCTTGGAAGAACTCTAAGGAGGATCCACCACTAGATCCTGCAAAGGCGGGCCCCAGTGGGGCTCCGGAGGCGGCCGGTCCAGAGGCCCGCCCCTGGGATGCCTGACTGTGGGAGGGCCTCCAGCTGGACCCCAACCCCAAGTTCGTAGGACCCTGACCCTCTCTCTGCTTGGTCCTGGACAGTGCCCAGCGCCCCGGTGATCGACCTGGCTGAGTCCTTGGTGGCAGACAACTGCGTGACCCTGGTGTGGCGCATGCCGGACGAGGACAGCAAGATTGACCACTACGTGCTGGAGTACCGGCGCACCAACTTCGAGGGCCCGCCCCGCCTCAAGGAGGAGCACCCCTGGATGGTCATCGAGGGCATCCGGCAGACAGAGTACACACTGACCGGTGAGGCAGCCCCTGCCAACAGCCTGGCAGCTCAGCCCTCAGGGCACCCGCTTTCCCCACGAGCTTGGGGCCCATAGACAATCCCCAAAGCTCAGGGGGTGTGAGAGAAGCATGGCTGCACTGATCAGGGGTTGCAGAAGATAATAACAAAGATGGTGCTGACTTACCTGTATGTAATCCGTGTGCTTGTCGTCACCACTTTGCAAATCAGGCACTGGGAGAGGTGGCACCCTCCATCCACCTCCCATCTCTGTTGCTCAGCATTCATTTGTTCGTTCATTCATTCATTCATTCATTCATTCTCATGTATCGAGTGCCCACAGTAGACCAGGCGCTGTCCTTCACGAGCAAAGGGAACAAAAAAATCTCTCCCTTCATGGAGCTGGAACCCCTGGCCACCCCCCCACCCCCCCCCCGCCCCCCCCCCCCCCCCCCCCCCCCCCCCCCCCCGTTGCTGGCAGGTTCTTGGGCAGTTACAGGAAGCAAAAAGCCTGGAGGATCTGCATTGCTGGTAGGGAGGCCCAAAGGAGGTAAAATCGGGGATCCCTAAAGAGTTTAAAAAGGCATCCTGAATCAGGGGACGCCCTCGGGGGCGGGGAAAGCCTTGCTGACAAGATAACTATTACCAGAGCTCTTGGGCTGTAATTAGCCTGTTCCTTATCTGTAATTAGCCTGCATGGTTAATGAGCATGCTAATTGTAGCAAAGAAAAGCCACCAGCCTGCAAGAGGGCCTGAGAAGCAATTGGTTTATTCTTTTATGGGAAACAAAATAAACACACCCCGTTTTATCCAATCTTGTTTTTTTTAATTGTGATAAAATACACTTAATAGAACATTCACCAACTTAACCATTTCTAAGCACCCAGTCAGTGATGTTAAAGACGTTCACAATGTTGTCTGTCCCCACCATCTGTCTCCAGAAATCTTTTCATCTTCTCAACTGACTTTATCCCTGTAAACACCGAGTCCTCCTCCCCTCCCCCAAGCCTCTGGCACCCATCATTCTGCCAGTCTCCAGAGATTTGACTCCTTTAGGGCCCTTACATAAGTGGACCCTTATAGTATGTGTCCTTCTGTGACTGGCTTCTTTTACTAAGCATGATATACTCAAGGTCATCCATGGTTTAGAGGATTGACACGTATCAGCCAAAGTTCCAGGACAGATGCTGATTGGCTAGCATGGATCATGTGCCTATGTCAGAGCCAATCACTGTGCCTGGGTCATAAAGCATCTAGTTTTACCAGTTAGGGTTGGAGGGAAAAGCAAAATAATCCATAGCCCTGCAGGTGAATGAGACCAAGGATGGATTCTCAGGGATAAGATGTCGTTGGCCAGGTGCTCCTTAGAATGAGGAGTGATGGGGCCTCCCTGGTGGCACAAGGGGTAAAGTCTCAGCACTATGAAGCTATCCGCAGCCACTGCAGCCCGAGTTCGATCCCTGGCCAGGGAGCTTCCCACATGGTGCAGCAGACCTCTCCTGCCTCACCTGCTGCTCCCCTCACCAGTGTATTTCAATAGATCCGCCTGTTCTGCTCCCCACTCTGTCTCTGGTGAATCCTCTCACCACCGCCCCCCCACACCTCTGGCCTACACCCCAGTTCTTGTATGCATAAATAAATAAATCTTTAAAAAAAAAGAGAACGAGGGGTGGTGGGTTTCTGTGGGGCTCTAACTTGTTGCTCAGAGTGTGCACATTGTTGAGCTCCCTCTGTTCCCTCCCAGGTCTCAAATTTGACATGAGATACATGAATTTTCGTGTGAAGGCCTGCAACAAGGCAGTTTCAGGCGAATTCTCCGAGCCGGTGACCCTAGAGACACCAGGTGACTGGCTCCCACACCCACCCTGGCTGTGACTCCATAACCATCCCCCAAAACCCCCAGTCCCTAACTTGGAACCAGTATGTAAAACAAAATCCTGTAATCAGGGTTCTTTGACTCTTTTTGCCTTGGCTTCCAGGAAGCTCAGAGCTCAGTTCACACTATTCTTTAGCTTGAGTGTCCAGTTTAAATCTGTTTTTTGTTCTTTGCTTTTGCAGTCGTTCCCATTATACCTAGATAGTTTTATACATACACACATACTTTCCCCCTCTCTCACTCGATTCCAGAAAATGGCTAAGTGCTCTGTAGAGTTGGAGATGAGGTGTCAGTAGTGGAGACAGAGCCCATAGTTCCTTCAGTGAGAGTTTTGATGTCCTTCTAGGAAATCCTCCCACAGTCCAGCCTAACTCCATCGTGTTGGAGCCCTACCCCTTTCTTGGAATTAATCCCCAGTGGAAGCACAGGGCAGTGTGGGTGGTTTGAAAATATTTCCAGACCTGGGAGACCTGTAGGCGACAAGTCCTCGGCCTTCACACATGTTCAGGCCCCTCCACTCTTCCCCATCTTGTCTCCCTCGGTCTCTCTGCCTGTCTCCTTCTCTCTGTCTGCCTCTGAGCTTTCGTCCCTGTCTTTCTCACTCTTTGGGTCTCTGTTTCTTTGCCTCTTCCTGTTCTCTGTCCCTGTTGTGGTCTGTCTTGGTCACTGTCTGTCTGTCTCTCTCTGTGTCTCTCTGGCTTTCCCCACCCCTGTGACTCCCCCGTCTGCCCGACCCCAGCGTTCACGTTCCGCCTGGACGCGTCCACATCCCACCAGAACCTGCGGGTAGATGACCTCGCCGTGGAGTGGGACGCCATGGGCGGGAAGGTGCAAGACATCAAGAAAGATAACAAAGGGCGGACGGCATCTCCCGTCAACTCCCCGGCCAGGTAACCTTCCCTCTCCCGCCCCTGGTCCTTAGTCAAACTGGACGTGAACACACACGGGGCCCGGTAGAGTCGAGATGGGTGCAAGGTGGGAAACAGGACTGGAGGAACTCACAGAGAAAATGACGGGAGAAGAGACTTTGAACTTGGCTTAATGGTCTAATAAGGATTTTCTAGATGAGGAAGGACACAGGCAAGTTCTGACATGAGGGCCCAGCTTATGGAAAGTACCAACTACTGGGGTGGCTGGGGGTAGGGGAGGGGGCCAGAGAAGTCCTCCTGTGGGAACGTGAGGGCTGACCTGTCTTCTCCTTCCCTCCCTGCCACCCCCAGAGGCACTCCATCGCCCAAGCGGATGCCCTCAGGTCGCGGGGGACGGGATCGCTTCACAGCTGAGTCCTACACGGTGCTGGGTGAGGCGGGGGAATGGGAAGAGAGGGGTCTCCAGGCAGGACCTTGATGGCACAGCCACGTGGGAGAGTGCACCTTCACTGGGCAGTCTGGGAGAGCCGCTAACAGAGCTCCAGAAATGGTCCATCCATATGGGGCACTGTGGCAGTGGAACAAGATTTGGGGATAAGGAATTAGTGAGGAGACCTAGAGCTCATAGAGCTAAGGAAAGAGGCTCTGGACTGGGGGGTGGTTGGGTAGGAGCTCACGGGGGAGATTCTTGGCATCTGTGGAGTAGCTGGTATTTGGGGAATAGCTGAAATTTGGGGCATAGTTGGGGAAAAAATTACTTGTTGGGTGGGTTTGTGGGGGAGCTGAAGTGAGGGAAGTGGCTTAGGGTGTGTGGAGAAGCCAGAGAGTAGCTGGTGTTGGAGAAGTTGAGAGAAGACCTAGAGTTGCAGGAGGGGTTAGCACTGCAGGAGTGACTGGATCCTGTGAAAGAGAAGCTGGCCTTCAGGAAGAAACTGGAGTTTGAGGGAATCACGACTGTCCAGAAAAGGGCTGGGCAAAGAGGCTGGGGCGTGAGGAAATCCATAGGGATGGTAGCACCTGGGAGAGCAGGGGAAGTCGGGCGTAGCTGGGTTCTGAAAATAAGCTAGGGCTTGCGGAGCACTTAAGGTTCTTGGAGGACTTGGGTTTTCTGGAAAGCTTCTGGGATTGGTGAGAGTTGGGTTTGCAGAGCAAACACGTGAAGGGATGATGAAGAGGGTGTCCGCAGGGCGGCCAGGCTTGGTGAGGAGGACATCTAACTCTTGGGAAGGAGACTGGGCAGCTTGTGGCTGGGGGAATAGCTGGAGTCAGAGCGGAGCAGAAACGTGTGCGGGAGTTAGTCCTGTATCTGAGATACTAGGTGGAGCCGAGCTGTGATCTCGGTCTGTCAGGAGCAAAGGTTTGGGGATTGTCTAGTCTGGGAAGAACTGAGCACTGAGAACTATCTCAACATGGTGAGAAACTGGAAGACATTTCTAGGGCCCTGAAGTATCTCAAAGAGTTATCTTGGGCCTGTAGAGACTCTGAGAGGACTAGTAGATGCTTGGAGAGTATCTGGGCTTAGTGAGTCTCTAGAGGAGTTGATGACGCCTGGGGAATACCTGGAAGGAATAGCTGGTCTCTTGGAGTATCTGGAAGGAATAGCTGTAGTTTGGGGACTACCTGGGTGGCTGCCCCTTTGTGAACTGGTTCTATCCAGTCCTCACTGCCTACCCCACCCCACAGGGGACACGCTGATTGACGGCGGGGAGCATTATTGGGAGGTGCGCTATGAGCCAGACAGCAAGGCGTTCGGCGTCGGGGTGGCCTACCGCAGTCTGGGGCGCTTTGAGCAGCTGGGCAAGACAGCCGCCTCCTGGTGTCTGCATGTCAACAACTGGCTGCAGGTCAGCTTCACCGCCAAGCATTCCAACAAGGCCAAGGTGCTGGACGCTCCCGTGCCTGACTGCCTGGGTGTGCACTGCGACTTTCACCAAGGTAACGCCAAGCCCTGGCTGGCATCGCCAGCCATCTCTGCCTGCCCGGTCTCTGCGCCGCAAGTCCCCCCTACCCCCCCCTTTTTTTTTTTTAAGAATTATTCCTTTATTATAAGATTTTTATTTATTTTGTGCAGAAGAACTGGGGTGCAGGCCAAAGGTGTGGGGGGTGAGAGGGTTCACCAGAGACCGAGTGGGGATTAGAACAGGCAGATCTACTGAAATACACTGCTGAGGGGAGCAGCGGGCGAGACAGGAGAGGTCTGCTGCGCCATGTGGGTCAGCTCCCTGGCCGGGGATCGAACTCAGGCCATCACGGTGATAGTGCTGAGAGAGGTCCCGCAAATCCCTTTTACTGTCCCCTGTTCAATCTGCCTTCTGCCCCAGGTCTTCTGTCCTTCTACAATGCCCGTACAAAACAGCTGCTGCACACCTTTAAGGCCAAGTTTACACAGCCACTGCTACCTGCCTTTACAGTAAGCCCCCAGTCCATGGCTCAGGGGTTGGGCGGTGGGGGGCAGAGGGCTGGCTTTGGTGCTGAGCCTCCCTGCTCCCCTTCTGTCCCCCAGGTGTGGTGTGGCAGCTTCCAGGTGACAACAGGTCTGCAGGTGCCCAGTTCTGTGCGCTGCCTGCAGAAGCGGGGCAGTGCCACCAGCAGCTCCAACACCAGCCTCACCTAGACCCTGGACTGCCCGCCAGCAGGGCTGGTCTGGGAGCTGCCACCGGGCATTGGCTGTTTGAGCCCGACACCCTCTTCTCACTGCTTGGAGCCTTAATTCCTGGTGGTGGTCACAAGGAAGCGGGCACTGGGTGGGTCCTCCTCCCACCTTGCCTCCTAATAAAGGTCAAACACTGGCCAGGCCTCATGGCTGGTTCTTGGGGACATTGTGTGCCCCGGCGTTCTGTGGCTCTCCACTTTACCAGCTGTAAAACGGGCTTTTCTTGCAGGGCCAGCGGCAGGCTGTGTGGCGTTGGGGACCACTGGAAGCGAGGGGCCCAGCTGCAGGCAGGCATCCAACAGACCCCTTGCCCTCAGCCCTGAAGCCACGTCAAAGGTGTAGGTCCTGGGGTCACTTGAGCTTTAATTCTGGAGGAAGGCTCTGTCTGCACCCCGAGCTCCACCCCGAGACTGGCTCACTGGTTCCCAGTGTGTCCAGTCAAGTGCTCCAGCGCCCGCCTCCTCTGCAGTTTCTCTTCCAGCTCTGCCGTCACATCTGCCAGCCCTGGGGGTGGGGGGTTCGCAAGGCTTCGGTTGTACCGGGGAACCCCCAGTTCATGCCCTCCCCAACATCCACAAAGAATTGGCTATAGGGCCCGGTGCTAAATGAAAATGTTTGAAAAGCACAAGGCATCTCAAAGTGGACAAAGTAGAGCATTAAGCAAAGCTCTAGGACCTTCTGAGCCCGGCCCTTTGGAGTGGGGAGACCTCTGCAACTGCCGCCCCGATGGCCCCCACAGACAGACCCCTTACTTGTCTTGGGGAAGAAGGCCTGTGGTGAGCTGACGGCCGGCTTCCGCGCCAAGTCACCAGTAAGACCTCTGGGCTCTGGAGGAGAAAGAGACGAGGCTGTGGCTGGCCCCCCAACGGACGGGGCAGGGCTGGGGAGGAGGGACTCCTACCTGGCTTGGGCACAATGGGTGGCTTGGGAAGCTTCGCCTGAGCCTTTGCCAGTTTCTTGGGCTTCGCGATGACCAGTTGGTTCAGGGACAGTGCTGCACGGACAGGGGTATGGTGGGTCACACCCAGGTGCTGACCTGTTCCCCCCACCTCCGTCTGTCAGCCATTGTCCCCAGTCTCCTACCCACCATCTTCGTTCTCATAGTTGACATCTCCGATGGGGGTCACGTAGTTCTCATCCTCATCCTGGCTCAGCTGGGGCACGGGGGGTATCGGCAGCACGTTCTGGCTGGTCGCAGTGGATGCAGGCGGCAGCTGTCTGAGGCCACCTGCAGGGGCTGGAAGGCCTGTTGGGAAACTGGTGACTATCAGGGCTGTGGGGACATCTCAGTGTGAGCCTTTGTGCCAATGTCCCTGTGCATGTGTGTCTGTGCAAGTGCCTGTTGCTGAGCCTGTGTTACGTCCCTGTGACATAAACATAAGCGGATTATATGTAAATATGTGTACACATGCACAACACTGCTGGGAGGCTAAGGTGCACGCCTGGGTCTGTAGTAGTGGGTCTCTATAAACGTCTGAGCGTGTGCCGGTGAGTCACTATGTCTGCATTTGTGTCTTATCATGTGGCTTAAGGTACGTGGATGTGCGGTACAGGCCTGGAACGGTGTGGCTCACGGATTTGTGCATGTGTCCATTGAGATTTCTATATACGAGCTCTGGGTACACAAGTGGACACAGTTCGTGTACGTGTGTGCATGTGTGCGCGTGTGTGGCGTGGATGGCTATCTGCACATGGGCCTGGGATGTGCCCCACAGCTCACCCCTCAGCCCTTCCCAGCCTCCTGCTCTCCTTTGTTCCCACCATTCACCCTGATTTCTCATCTCTGGGTAGTTCTTGCTCCAGGTGCCCCCACAAAGCTCATCTGTATCTACTGAATTCCTTTGAGACATTGGGTAAACCTCCCTTCCTCCAGGAAGCCTTCCTGCAGCTCTGTCAGCTCCGCTCACCAACCCTAGGAGTCCCCCAGTAGGACCCCACAGGACTGGGAGTGTCGGGGTCTAGTTCTATCACCCCTCTCCATGACCTCCAAGCCCTCTAGGGCAGGGTCTGGGTAACTTCTGAGTCCCTGCAACTCTGGGTACAAGATGGGGTACACACAGCAGGGAGGGGGGATGTAGCTCCAAGTGGGTCCTAGGTGTCTCCCCACTCTTCCCCAGTGGCAGTTAAAGGGAGGGGGCATCACCTGGGTTAGGGGTTGCAGGGACAACAGGCGCCACCCACACACTTTCGCCATTCTCTTTATTCACGTCCACATAGCCTGGAACAGAGAGGGTGGCCTGGGGGTGTGCAGCGGCCAGGGGCTCACCCAGAGGTGTGGGTCTGTTGGGTTATGGCCAAGAGAGGCACCAACAGAGCTTCTCAAATCGCTGAGGAAGCACCTACCTAGCACCTTCTCATAATCTTCATCCAACAGGAAGGGCACCAGCGCCCTTTTCGTGTTCCACACGAAATAGTTGACCACTGCATCCAGTGAGGTGCAGGAGAACTGGGGGCGAATAGGGGGTGCCGTCAGTGCTGGTGGGGAAGGGGCATGGACCCCGCCACTGAGCTTCCCGCGACCCCGGCCCAAGGCTCACCGGATCCTCCACGTCAATCACGTAATTGGGACCCTCGTGCTTCACCTTGTAGTGCCGGACCACGGGCGTCCTGCGGGCAGGGGTGGGTGGGTGGCCTGGGTCAGGTCCTCCTTGTCCTCGCCCCACCCCCACGGAGTCTAACCTTCTCCAGCTCCCTTGCAGGTCACTGCAAGAGACTCTGGGAGTGTCTCTGCTCCAGGAAGACCCCAGATCTGCCCACACTCCGCCTTCGACTTGGTCCCGCCCCCGGCCCTGAGGATTTGGTGTCTGGCCCGGATCCGTCCGCAGCGAGGTTCTGCGTCCAGAGCCTAATTCAGCCACCACAGTTCGTTACTCCGTCCGAAGGGCTAATTCGGACCCCGGAATTTGACTTCCAGGTGTCCAGCAGTCTGGAGGCGCTGTCCCCAAGCCAAGGGTCTGATCCGCCTATAGAGTTCCGGCCCCGCCCCTGAACCCGACCCCTCCCATAAAGGGGCTGGACATCGACCACCCCCGCCTCCCGGGGCGTGGCCAACCTTAGAATTCCACGCCTCCTGGACGCCGGCCCGGGCGCTAAGGCGGCCCCGTCCCGGCGGACTCCGCCCCTACCTGCAGCCACCGCCCCGCCCCGCGCCCGGCGTCCTCGCGCCCCGGCTCCCGAGACGCTCCAGCTCACCCGTTCAGCGTCTGGCGCGTGGTGACCGAGACGCCGCCCGCACCGTCCCCGCCGGGCCGCAACAGTAGGTTCCCGCACTCGGGGTAGCGCTCCAGGAGCAGCTGCGCCTCCAGCCGGCTCACCTTCAGGAAGCACCTGGGCGGGCAGAGTCACCTAGTCGGGACGGGGCCCGCCCCCAGGCTCAGCCACGCCCTCCCGGGCACACCCGCCCCTAAAGATCCGGGCTGCTCCCCAGATCCAGGCTCCGCCTGCAAAAGGCTCAGCCCAGTCGCCCCTACACAACCCTGCCCCCGAAGACCCAGCCTGGCCTCCTAGGCCCCAAAGCACGCCCCGAAAAATTACCCTTGTTTCCCAGGCACCCAGACCCAACCCTAGACACCCAAGCCCAGCCCAAACACCCACTCGGGCTCCCAGCAAGAGACCGAATCCCCGCCCAAGCTGAGCCTAGCACTCAAACCCAACGCTGGGAAACTCCACTCACGGCCGCCCTCAGCCCCACATCCCCCACCCCCAGCCGGTAGCCCCCAGCCCAGGCAGGTCTTACGAGGGCATCTCGAGCGCACGGCGCGCCTCTTCTTTGGACAGGACCTCGGCCATCATGTACAGGTGTCCAGGCAGCAGGGTTAGATGGGACGGCACGCGGAGCTGGGGGGCGATCCGGGCGTCAGGGGAGCGGGTGGCGGTGCCCGTGACACAGAGGGGCAGACTGAGGCCAGAGCGCGGAGGGAGCCAGAATGGAAAACCGCGCCTGGGGGCTGCACCTGACGGCTCTGGGGCAAAGAAGGCTTCGCGAGGGTGGGAGAGAGACTTCGGTCCTGGGGCGCTGGGCAGAGTACGTGTTAGATTACAGGGTCTCAAAATCTACAGACTTTGCAGCCAAGCAGGTCTCAGATTCAACGGCTTGGTGGGTGGGCGCAGGCAGGGAACAAATGAGCAAAATATAAATCAGGAACATAGACTAAAAAGTCCTGATTTTTTTATTGATGGCTGCAACTTTCAGATTTTTAACACTTGAGTTGTTAAAACATGCTTATGGGCTCCATTTGGCTCCCAAGCCTAAAGACTCATTTAGGGAGGGAAGGCTAGAAAAAAAAAGAGGCTTTCTGAGGAGGCCTAGCGGGAGAGGGGCAGTGGGCAAGCTCTCCTACCTCTACCACGGTCAGGATGAAGCCTTTCCACATTTCGCGAGACTCCAGACTTTCAACCTAAGGAGGGAAAGCGGGGAGATGTCCTCAATGAGTGAGGAATAATAGTCCCTGTTTCCGAGGGCTGTTTTGAAGATGAAGTGAACTAAGATGGTTAATTTAGGGTGTCTGAATGGGCTGCTGTTCTTTTTATTTTAAAAAAGATTTATTTATGCACACAAGTTGGGGCACAGGCCAGAGACGTGGGGCAGAGAGTGGGTTCACCAGAGACAGAGTGGGGAGCAGAACAGGCAGATCAGAAATACACTGCTGAGGGGAGCAGCGGGTGAGGCAGGAGGGGTCTGTCTCGCCATGTGGGAATCTCCTCAGCTGGGTGTCCAACTCGTTGCCGCTGCCAACAGCTCTGCAGCGCAGAGCTTAACTGCTGCGCCACCAGGGAGACCTTGTTCTTGTTTTTTTTTTTTTTTAAGATTTATTTATTTATGCATACAAGCTGGGGTGCAGGCCAGAGGCATGGGGCGGCGAGAGGGTTCACCAGAGACAGAGTGGGGAGCAGAACAGGCGGATGGACTGAAGTACACTGCTGAGGGGAGCAGCGGGCGAGACAGGAGAGGTGCGCTGCACCATGTGGGAAGCTTCCTGCTTGGGTATTGAACTCGTGCCGCAGCAGCTTCATAGTGCTGAGACTTAACCCACTGCGCCACCAGGGAGGCCCTGGGCTGCTGTTCTTTAAGGTCACCACGCTGACATGGCCCTGTCTCATCCCCTCTCTTCTCTCGTCTCCTCGTCCCCTCCCTCTGCTCCAGCCACACAGCATCCTCATAGCTCCTCAACCATGCCGGGTCTGGTGCTGCCCCAGGGCCTTTGCATGGCTTGTTTCCTCTGCCTGAACACCTGTACATGATTCCCTGGTTCACAGATATCTAAACTGCTGTCTGTCTCACCTCCTTCAGGTCCTCAATAAGGCCTTTCCTGATAATATCATTTAGCATTGTAACCTTGATTGCCCCTTTGCCTGGCACTTGTCTCCTTAGCGCCTCTGCCACCTGCACACTCTATATTTCACACGTTTATGCTGTTTATTACGTACCTCCACCACCAGATTGCCAACTCCCTAAGGGCAGGGATTTTTAATTGTCTTGTTTACTGTTGTGCAACTAGAAGAGTTGTGTCTGGCACACATTTGGTGCTCAATAATGTCAGCTGAATATTGGACAATGGCAGTGATGACCCTTGTAAATCCATTCTGGGCTCTTTACACATATTTTCCTATTTTTCACTTGAGGAAACTGAGGCCCAGAGAGGTTAGGTGACTTGCCCCCTGTCACCAACCCAGGGGGAGACACCGTGACTCCTTACTACTGCATGTGGGTGGCAGTGCAAAGGGGAGAGAGGACATCCCACCAATGCTACCAAGGAACTTACCTTGAACTTGATCTCCTGGTTCCAGAGGATGAGGCTGAAATGGATGCCAGGGTCTCGGGGGTTCCCCAAGGGAGCCTCATCTGTGAGCTTCACGAATGTGCTCAGGTCTAACTTTTCCACATGCTGGAGGCACAGAAGCAGGGCTCTGAGAATCAGCCTGTGGTCCGAGGCTCCTGGATCATGAGTTCGCCACTCTGCCCACACCCTCGCCTACTCCCAGGGATCAAGAGTCCCGAGGCCAGCCCCTGAGTCCTCATTCCCATCCTTACCTGGAAGTCCCGGTTGCTGTGGTAGAAGTAGAGAGTGAGACCCTGGAGACCTGCCCAGAACTTCTTGTAATCCTAAGGGCCGGAGGCAGGGGAGAGGGCGGTGAGGAGGCACGGCTGGCTCCTTCTAGCACACTGCTCCTGCCCCAGGACCTTTGCACTGGCTCTTCTCTCTGCCTGGATGCTCCTCCCCCAGATCTTCACATAGTTACTTTCATTAGCTGCTTTTGGGGTTTTGGACAAATGTTGCCTTCTCAGAGAGGCCCTCCCCACTATGTATCTCCCTCCCTCCCTTCCTTTATCCATCTACCCTCCCACACACCCATCCATCTGGCCATCATAGATACATCCATGGACAGAGCCTCCCTGGTGGTGCAGCGGTTGGGCGCTGCGCTGTGGAGCTGTTGGCAGCAGCAATGCGAGTTCGATGCCCAGCTGGGGAGATTCCGACATGGTGCAGCAGACCTCTCCTGCCTCGCCTGCTGCTCCCCTCAGCAGTGTATTTCTGTCAATCTGCCTGTTCTGCTCCCCACTCTGTCTCTGCTGAACCCTCTCGCTGCCCCACACCTCTAGCCTGTACCCCAGCTTGTATACATAAATAAGTAAATCTTTAAAAAAAAATGATACATCCATCGACGCCTATGCCCACATAGTTAACACTTACTGAGGTGCCGTCATGTGCCAGCTACTATTCTAGGGAACCGATCAGGCAGTGATTAAGCCCAGTATGGTCAGACATGCTTCATCACACACTGGTCATGTACCATTGCACAAGTTATTTAACTCCCTGTGCCTCAGTTTCCCCACTACAAAATGGCAATAACTATGGGACTTGCTTCAAAGGCCCTTATGAGACTAATATGAAGTGGTGGGCTTGCCCTGAGGCACTGCCATCCCCAGCTAAGAGCCACCCGTCATTTGTAACTGTGAACACAGCTCATTTCACCCATTCCTAGTAGGGAAAATGGAGCCCCATGGATGGCGAAATACTTGTGTACTGGGAGTCAGGAAGGCACAGAGCAGGCTCACACTCGGGGCTCACACTCGGGGCTCCCTGTGCTTCTTAATCACTGAATCTGCCTCTGAATGCTCTCTGGGCTGGGGAGGGTTGGAGAGCCTGGAGGCAGAGGGAAAGGAGAGGGACCCCCAAGGCAAAGGCTGGTGCGGATGGGGAGTGGGGCGGGGGCTTAGGGAGAACTAAGGGGCTGGGACTTGATTCTGAGTCAGACAGATGCACATACACACACGTTGGCCTCCCGGCCAGTGTCTGATCCTGCTAAATGTCCTGCCCTTGACCCCTGAAGCTGAAGTTCAGTTAGCTGGGCCTAGGGCAGGGGAGACATGGCAGTCAGAGGCCCCCCAGCCCCCGGAGGAACTCCCTGACTTGTCTGTATCTGAGAGACCAAGACAGACTGAAACCAAGAGACAGATGGGAGACAGGCAGATGAGGAGACGGGCAGATGGGAAGACGGCAGAGACGTGGAGAAAGACCAAGTCAGGGCGAGACTGACAGGCACTGGGAGAAAGCCCTCTGCCCAGCAGGGGGGCTGACGCCCCTTGGGATCAGACCCAGGCCCCCAGCACCCACCCTCCGCCCCAGCAGCTGAAGAGATCAGGCTCAGACAGGTGCCACACCTGCTTGGGGTGCCCTGCCCGACTTACCCGGTCTCGGGGTCCCTTCTTCTCCAGAAAGCTCTCGTGGTAGTGCGAGGGCTGAGCGCTCTTGGGCTTGGGGGCCCGGGGTGGGTTCCGGACTGTGGCCATAGCAGGCTGAGGCTTCGCTCCAGCCTGTCCCTCCAGTGGGCGCCCTGGCTGGCCAGGAAGCAGAGAAACTGGTTCTAGGGGAATTTCCTCTCTTCAGTCTTTGGCTCTGTCAGCTGTGAGCTCCCTCCCTGCCAGCGCAGGGCGAGGCAGGGCAGGTCCAAGGATCCCAGGGAAAGCCCAGCCTCCCGGTCTCCCGCAGAGGCCATGGAGTCTTACTGAGGGAAGGTGAGGAAGAGCAAGGAAATGGGGAGGAAGGGCTGAGCAGAGACTGGGAAAGGGCGCCCCAGGAGGAGGGGCCTACTCAGCAAAGCCCTGGGAGAATAGAGTGAGAAAGACAGGAGTTCAGTGCCCAAGTGGCAAGGAGAGTGGCAAAGCCTGAAATGGCCCATTAGCCCACCTGGACATTAGCATAATCATGCCACTCTCTGGGGGGAAATCTTGCTGGGATTTGAGAAGAATTTCAGTCAACCTGTTTATCAACAGAGGGAGATTTTGACTCACCATCTTGACTGCTGAATCTTCCAATTCATGAGCAGGAGCTGTCTCTTCATTTCTGTAACTCTCCTCTGATTTCAGTTATCCGTGCTGTGAGCCTTATACCTGTTTTGGCAGATTTAAGTATAACCACTTCTCTCTCTCTCTCTCTCTCTCTCTCTCTCCCCGGAGCAGTAATAAAGGGCATTCTGTTTTTATTTTTTATTAAATATTTTATTTATGCATACAAAAAACTAGGGTGCAGGCCAGAGGTCGGGGGAGAGGAGTAACCAGAAACAGAGTGGGGCACAGAACAGGTGGATCTACTGAAGTACACTGCTGCGGGGAGCAGCGGGGAGGCAGGAAAGGTTGCTGCGCCATGTGGGAAACTCCCTGGCCAGGGATTGAACTCGTGCTGCAGTGGCTGACGATAGCTTCATAGGCTGAGACTGAACCCATTGCGCCACCAGGGAGGCCCACATTCTGTTTTTAATAGCAGTTGGCACACATCTATGGCTAGTATATAGACGGGCAGGTGATTTTGCCTGTTGACCGGCCACCGTGCCGCCTTGCTGAACTGCCCTGCTTATTTCGTTCTGGGGGCACATTTTGTAGACTTCTCGGGTTTTCTGTGCAGACCCTCACGGCATTTGCACACAGGGCTAATCTTATTTCTTGGTTGCTCATCTATACACCTTTTCTTTTCTTTCTTTTTTTTTCTCTTTATTGTGCTAACTAGAACTTCCAGTTCTGTGCTGAGTAAGATGCCCCGGTGCCAGTCTCGGTTCCCTTGGCCAATAAAAGGAAACAGTTTGAGGATAAGGAAGGTACTTTGATTTGTCTCAAACTGACAGCAGCAGACCGTCTGAAAGACCACGGCCCTACCTTGGGTAGAGCGCAGGGGTGTGTATCCAGAGTTCCAAGGGGGCAGAAAGGGGAGTGGGCAGGGGGCAGCGTGTCCGTCCGGGCAACACAGCGTCTGGAGGTTGTGGTGGGGACAGCATGCCTCCGCCATCCCCTGGTGGCCCGCAGTTCGGATGTTATCTTTGTGGGGAAGATCCTTCCCTTGGACTGTGAAAAAGCAGGGCGTATTAAGTCTAGAGGGAAAGTCAGGAAATTGGGCAGCTTCTTGGTGGGGCAGAGACATACACTGGTCTGTGCATCAGTGGCCTCCTTGCCTGGGTCCCTGGGGAAGCTGCTTCTTCACTTAACTGCCATGCTACGAGTGTTCGTATTCTCCGCCCAGGGGGCCATCTCCCTCTCGTCCCAGTTTGCCCAGGGTTGCGTTTTTGCTTTTTTTTTAAATTATCTTACGTCTTTGTTCATTTTTGTACAATATTTGATTTCTCTCCCCAGGCGCAGTCCCCATAGTTCTCCCACCCCCATAGCCCCCTGAACCCCAGTCCCCTCAGTCCCTCGTGCTCCTCCCTCCTGTTTGGACCCTCCTCCTTCCCCTCCCCTGCTGTTTGTCTCAGCTCTATGGTCAGCTTGCAAGTGTTGCCTTTTTCTTGAGCTTTTGTTTGGTTCTCTATAGCCCACACATACGTGACACCATCCAGTATTTATCTCTTTCCTTCTGCCGTATTTCCCTGAGCATGACCCTTCCCGCTCCGTCCTTGTTGCTGCAGATTCGCCAATGATTTTAATCATGAGTATGTGTTGAATTTTGCCAAATGTTTTCTCTGCATCAATTATTACAATCATGGGATGTTTATCTCTGCTGCTCATGTGTTTTCTATGAGGTCATGCTCAATCATCACAAATTTAGAGGCTTAACACCACACAGTGTGCTGCCTGACAGCCCCGTAGGTCAGTCTGATACGGATGTCGCAAAGCTAAAATCCAGTCGTTGGCACGGCGGGGCTCCTTTCCGGAGGCTCAAAGGCTGAATCTGTGTCCTTGCCTCTTCCAGCTCCTAGAGGCTTCCACATGCCTTGGCTCCTGGTCTCCTTCTTCAGCTACAAAACCACCACATCCTATCTCAGAAATTCTCCCATCTTCACCTCTTCCATTTTTAAGGACCCTTGTGATAACACTGGACTCCCCCACCCCAATCCAGGACCACTTCCCTATTTTAAAAAGTCAGCTGATGAGCAACTTTAATTCTACCTGCCACCTTTAATCCCCTTTGCCATGTAACGTACCATCTTTACAGGTTTGGGGGGTTAGGACAAGGGTATTGTAGGGTAAATGGAAGTTATTTGTTTTTTCCCGCCCTCCTGCCATTAGCATCAAAGATCAACACCTATGGTCTTACACGCATGCGTGATGGCGGTTGGTACCCGGAGTGTGGCGTGGGTGTGCATAAGTGGGCGCACCTGGGCCTGGAGGCTGCGCATATAGGGGCAGCGGTGGAAGCTCGCGAGGTGGCATGCAGTGTAGAGCGTCAGGGAAGGGCTCCGGGAGGAAACGAGGTACAGAGATTTGCAGGGGGCCCAAGTTGCCATTTGCCTGCTGGCTGGTTTCCCCTAACCTGTGAGGATGATGCCAACAGCTCCAGGATTCTCTTTCAAGCTGCCTGAACCGACGATGAACCTACCCGGCCTGGGACCGCTGCAGAACAGGTACCTTTTTTTTTTTTCCTTTTTCCTTTGTTTTGTATTAAGGACAAGGGTATCTTTAGGGAGCCATCATTCTGTCTAGCGCAGAATATGGTGGGCAGTGTTGACTTTTTTACCTTGAGCCAGCTTGCATGCCTGCGGTAAACGCTAGTCGCTACGTCGGATTCTGATATATCACTGAGTTCTGTTTCCCAATATTTCTTGAGAAACTCTGGCATGTGTTCCTCAGGGGATGGTCTGTGGCTTTCTTTGTGCTGCCCTCGTGGTTTTGGTCTCGGTTGACGCTCGCTGCATGAGATGAACGGAGGTTTCCCTTCTCTTCAATTTTCTGGAAGAGATTATTTAAAAGTGAGGTTAATTCTTTGAACCTTTCGTAGAATTTTCCTTCTGGGTCTGAAGGTTTCTTTTTCAGGTGTTTTTGACTTACAGATTCAATTTCCTTTAATACTTTGTGGTCCGCTCACGTATTAGTACGTGTTTTTGTCACCAGTATCAGATGGCCGCTCACGTATTAATACGTGTTCATCTGGTCTCCATTTTTTCACGCCACGGTGGATTTATTTGGAACTATTAGGAGCTATTTCTTTGATCGTACTCAGTCTAGAAGCTTTACACATTGTTTTGGTGAAAGTGTAAGGTGTTTTATGAGAGATATTACAGTTTTTTTTAATATCCTGTAGTTCAGGAGTTGTGGGTGTTTTATTGAATGCTTATACCATTCATGCGGTGGCACAGAAAATGGCCAGCCCCAAGGGCTGGTAAATTTAAAGGGCACCGGCACACGAAGTGTTAATAGTTACAGGGCTAGTCAGCCCAGACTTTATACTCATCACAAAGAGTCATCTGTGGAATCTACTGGAAGGCATTATGACTGGGGGAATTTCTCCTGCTGAGCTAACTGTTGATAACTGTATCTGCCATAAAGCGGTGCTAAATGCTTAAGGTCACACTGGTTCCTTTGGGTTTTGTTTATCAAAGACAACAGGAAGCCACTGAAGGTTTTTTTGTGGTGGTGTTTTTCATTTTGAAAGGGCAGCTTTATCAGGGAAAGGCAAAGGAGAAACACCTGTAGGTGGGCAGCCAGAAGCTGCTGCTGCTTTGCCACTGAAGACTTAGAGTAGGGAGGGACGTGGTGGTGGCTATGTTATAAAAATGGTCTCCCTGGGGCCAGGGTAGAAGGTGGGTGTGTGTGGGAGGCCTGAGGCCCAAGAAGATGACCAGGTCCAGTGCCAGCAAACACAGGGAGGTTCACTGTCATTCGGGCAGATAGGTGAGAGTCTGGAGTCCTCGGTGGATGTTTACTGGCCTTTGATGCTCTCAGGGAGCCAGGCGCACAGGTGGCCTTGCAGGGGCTCAGGGGCTGGGAGGCAGGTAGGCCACAGAGCTCCCCACTAATCTCTGCACGCTTTCTCTGGCCTCTCTGGCGTTCTCACCTCCTAGTCTCGCCTCTCAGTGGCTCTCCCTGTAGTCCCGTCTCAGGGGCGCTGCCCTCTTGCCCCTTTACCCTGAGGGCCCAGACCTCATGCACATGCCTGCGCTCCCTGGGCCTGGTGTCCACAGACGCGCTCGCCCCGCACCCTCGGCCCGGGCAGCCCTGCCAGCCAGGAGGGCAGAAAAAAGCCTGATTTTTAACTTCCTTTACCCCACGCCAGGGTCCAGGTGCGAGAGGCTGGAGGGCTGACTCAGGGTTCTGGAAACGTCCAAGAGAAACTGGGCAAGGGCATGGAGTAAACCAGGGCCACTTTGGGTCCTGATGAGTCTAGAAGGTGGGGGGTTGCCCAGTTGGTGGCTGGGCCTGTGGAGGGGGATGCGGGTGACTTGGGGAGGCCAATAGGTAGTAGCCTCGGTAGAATCACTAGTCCCCTGGGAGTGAAAGTCCCGGGCCTCAGTTTTCCCAGCGGTAGAGCCATAAGTTCTTGCTTTCACCTCCTCCCGAGGAGGGTGACCTCAGGCCTCTGCTTCCGGCGTGGCCTCAGAAGGCTGGGTCCTTCCCACCCCGTCCCACGTGCACAGGCCGGGGAAGGGAATTGCTCATGTGTGCCCAGCTCCTACTCTACATCAAGCTCTGTTCTTGAAACTTCCCGCCGGGAAGCGGAGGTGATACCGGGAAAATGAGGCCATTTTAAATTTAGACAAAGGCAGTGCCTCAGTTGTTACCGGTCACTATCTTGGTTCTGCACCCGCGCGCACATTTATAAAACTACTCAGGCTTAGGGGAAAACAACATTGGGATTTATTTAACAAACAGGGAAAGGCAAAACATTACTAAAATTAACAGAGGTAAAACAAAAGTTACTAAAGTTAACATATAGTCATTTACCTTATTTAAAATAATGTCCAGTCCTTTAAGTCCAAAAAGGTAACAAAAGTGACATCTTTTTGCCACTGTTGGCTGTAAAGCTCTTTCTCCAGACAATAGGCCGCGATTCCAAAATGGAGTCTTCTTTCTTATTTTGATGGAGTTTTCCCGCCACGATTTTTCCTTTTCGACACACACTGATCAGACTGTGGGCCAGGTTCCAACTTCCAAGGACGACACAGGACGCAACTGAAAATGCTTTTAAAACCACCTTGATGCTCCAGCACGGCACCAGGCCAACAAAACTGTAAACAGCAGCTACAGCGGCGCGACGGCCCATCAGACTGCACTCACATTTTAGAAGGGGCCCGCTTCAGGCTTCTGCCTTCTTTCTTCGGCTACTTGCAAAGCCTCCAAAGTCCCTGGCCCTAAATCTTCATTTTTACCTCGTGGCGAGCTATCGACTCCTACTTTTCTTCTACATAATGACATCTCCTCCTTCTAGTTCTACATAATGGTGTCTGTCCCTCTCTTCCTTTTGGGGGGCCTATTTAAATCTCCTAGCTCCGCCTTCCTGTCCCAGGTCTCGCGAAGCCCACCCGGCAGGGCTTCAGATCGCCTGGCTGCAATTCACCTTTAACAGTAAACCCCTGTAGGGGGCGCCAGTTCACCGGACTTTGACTCAGTTCGCTAACAGAGCAGGCAGCCCTGAGTCACCGGGCTGGGAAGTGGTGGAGCTGAACTTGGAGCCTGGCCCAAGTGCCAGACCACCCTGCTGGCCCGTCTGCCCCCAAGGTCCCACCCCCTCGTTCTGTCCACTGGTTCTTGAAATCTGCACCCAGGAATACAGTGCGGACACCAGACCCCGAATGGAAGTGAGAGCGCCAGGTTTATTAAAAACCGAAGAGCCAGAGCCCCACTCTGCAGAGAAGTGGCTCCCGGACCACAGCGTCTGATCACCTCCTGCAGGGATTTGGTTCTTTGCCAGAAAGGGGACAGGTCACATCACATCTGGCAGACCCTTCCTTGAGGTTCGGGCAGGTCTCTACAGCACATGCGGAGCTGCGGGCCACGCTCCCCCCAGAGGCAGAGAGTTTAGCATTAAGATGAACCCTTAGTAGGTCATGGACTCGGCAGTCCACCCAGGCCGGTGTGATTAGGGGCTCAACAGCCCCTCCTTTTCTGCTGCAGACTCTTTCATGAACTGCCAAGATAACTTAGGGTGACACTCTAGGAAAGATTGTCGCTCGGGCAGGGACTTTCCCTGGGCTCCTGTTTTGCTTCCTCCCTCCGAGAAGGATCATCCTCATGCATGAGGGAACCGGGCAAAGGTGTCATCTTCTGTCACTTCTCGCTGAATGGGGACGCAGGCCCTGCCTCCAGGGGGGACTTTGCCTCAGCCCGGGCCTGAACAGACTGAAATCTCTGCAGTGACACATTCTACATGCCACTGTCAAATGCCAGTCTCCAGGGCTGGGGTGTGATGTCCTAAGAGCAAGAGGGCAGACAACCGCCAGCACCCCTTGAAGAGCCCCCAGACGGTGTCGGTGAGGCCCCGTGGGCTAAGTATCCTCTATTGGTTAAACCACCAACAGTTAACCGCATGCAAGTGCCTTGCAAGGTCACAAATCCACCCTTTTCTGGCCAGCAAATAGTTGCCAATTGCTGTTGTCCTAAACCTTGGTTCGGCTCTTCAGTTTCTGCAGACATGGCAGGAACCGGGCGTCCGGTAGCGCTGAGGGATTTTTCCCGACCTTCGGAGGGGGCCCAATATGCTGTTCCCGTCTTCTTGAGCTACGATTCCGGGTAGCTCCTCTGGTGAGGAGGCCGGAGGGAAATCCTCCTCCTACTCGATTCAACTCACGCTGGGCCACTTGGGGACCCAGCGGGCCTGCCTGCATCCCCCTGGGGTTGCTGAGTGACCTTCTCACCCTCCAGGGCGGCAGCACTCGTGCCAGGAGGGTAAGAGACCCCAGCCCAACACACTGATCATCCCCCGGGGGTAATCCCTGGTCTGATCCTTGAAGAAAAGCCAGAGGTTGGCCCTTTCACCTGCCGTCCAGGTCAGATGCTTCCCATTCCGCGCAATCGGGGCTGGACACGGGTAGGCGGGGTGTAGGCTGAGAGTCAGTTTCAGCTCAGTTAATTCGGGGGGCATGAGAAGCACCGAGACTGCCCCCATCCCACACTTCCCAGTGCAGTGCGCGTCATTTCCGACCCCGAAGAAAAGTGGTTTGTTCTTCTCCCACCTGAGGATCTTGTTCCACACTCTGCATGCCAACAGATGCTTAGTCTGGAAGTGGTTGTGGTGTAGCAGAAACGCTGGATCTTAGATTAAATTTGGGGGGAGTGGGGCGTCTGGAAAAGAGCACTCGAGGATTTTGCAGTCCCCCTAAGGCAAACTCCTGGGTTACTAATGAGGGGAGGGTCACAGTCCCAAATTCTGCACTGAGACAGGAGTTAATGGTGAGGATGGGGTCATTGCTTGCCTCAGGGGCCAGTCTCCCTGTCCCCCTATGAGAAGGTGGGGGGAGCATAGGGATATGCATATAGTTTGGAAAAGGAGTTAATTACCTGCATTGTCCTTTTTTTTTTTAAGATTTATTTATTTATGCATACAAGCTGGGGTACAGGCCAGAGGCATGGGGCAGGGAGAAGGTTCACCAGAGACAGAGTGGGGAGCAGAACAGGCAGATAGACCGAAGTACACTGCTGAGGGGAGCAGCGGGTGAGGAAGGAGAGGTCTGCTGCGCCATGTGGGAATCTCCCTGGCGGGGAGTTGAACTCACCGTCGCTGCTGCTGACAGCTCCACAGCGCAGCGCTCAACCGCTGCGCCACCAGGGAGGCCCCTGCATTGTCCTTCTTGAAGAGTAACCTTAGTTGTTCCAGGGCTTCACAGGGGTATCAGTCTGCACCCCCCAGATGTTGCTTAACTCAAGGCCTGTAAGTCCAAGAGCTGCCCCCGTTATTCTGACACTATCCAGGGGTGCCAGGAGGAAGGGCCCTTCCATTTCCCTATTTAATTATCGGGGTGTACATCCTCCCAGATTTTCGCCAGGCCTCAATTTCTGGGGTTGATGTCTCCCAGGTTCCCACACTTGGTTGGGGCATGCAAAATTTTCCACATTCTCTGAGGATCTGTTGAACTTGGTCCAAACCAATAATATATTTTAGGGCCTCAGAGGTATCAGGGTTTGCTTTCTGTTACTAAGTCGTGGTGAGCAGGGTTGCCCATACAGCACAGTAAGTGCTGGTGCTGGGGTTGACCCTTAGCCTCAGCAGGGCAACTGGGAGTAACTGCATCTAGATCTTCCTGGTTTTCTGGCAAAATCTGGCAAAGGTATGTTTGAGTCTGGTTCATCTTCTTTTCCTGATGATCGAGGGAGCCAAGAGTGTAGGTAGGATTTTATGCCCAGGAATCTTGCCACCATCTTGTGTGACCTTAGTTGTTATCACTCTGAAGAGATCTTGACAACCCAAATTCCAGAACTGCTTCCTTGAGTCAGCATTTGCTGACTCCAGCTGCCTTCTCTGACCTGCAGCGGAATGCTTTTACCCAGCCTGTGTCCCACTTTCACCCACTGAGTGTCCACAGAGGTCAGAAGTACTAATATCCCAGGACCTTAGGCATTTGGGTAAATGCCCACCCATTGAGCTGGTGGTGGCAGAGTTGGAGGGCTCAGGGTCCTCCCTGGTGGCGCAGCGGTTAAGTGCTGTGGAGCTGTTGGCAGCGGAGATGCGAGTTCGATGCCCAGCTGGGGAGAGTCCCACATGGCGCGGCAGACCTCTCCTGCCTCGCCCGCCGCTCCCCTCAGCAGTGTGTTTCCGTCGATCTGCCTGTTCTGCTCCCCACTCTGTCTCTGGTGAACCCTCTTGCCGCCCCACGCCTCTGGCCTGTACCCCAGCTTGTATGCATAAATAAATAAATCTTTAAAAAAAATAGAGCAGGTAACTTACCAAATACAAACTATTGTTCAGAAAATATTTTTTAAAAAAGAGTTGGGGGCTGGGGCCCGGCTGGGGATTTCTGCCTCGGCAGAACGCGCGCGCTAAGCCACCACTTCAATGGCTTGTTTGCCTGAGACCTTTTCCTGGGAACACAGGCTGGACTACATTTTCCAGCATATCTCTTCCCTGATGAGTTGGAGTGCCTTTATTTGAAACCACTGGGCTCCTGGGGGGGAAATCTGTCCTCCCTCTCTTATTAGCCAGCCCTGCTCTCTGGGAGAATAGCCACGGCTGACAGCGGAGTCTTTTTCCTCTTTGGTATAGTGTGTACCGAGGGTTCAGTGTTTGTTACAGGGAAGGGGGATCTCTGGCAGCCCAGTGCTGCATTCTTTGCAGCGGTATCAACAAAGAGGTTCCCTCTGGCCTGATGGTTAGATTAGTTTGATGTCCCTTACAGTGAGTGACCACGACCTGGGCAGGCAGCTGGCTGGCTTCCAGTAGCCTGAGGGTTCTGGGCCATGCTGGATTGGGGAATTTCAAGCATTTGTATTCCCCATTTAAAAAAAAAATATTTATGCATAGAAGAACTGGGGTGAAGGCCACAGGCAAGAGGAGGGGGTGGAGAGGGGCAGAGAGGATTCACCAGGGATAGAGTGGAGAGCAGAACAGGTGGATCTACTAAAATACACTGCTGAGGGGAGCAGCGGGGAGACAGAGGTCTGCTGCGCCATGTGGGTCAGCTCCCTGGCCGGGGACGAACTCCCAGGCCTTTGGGGTGATAGCAATGAGACAGCCCCCTAGGCCACCAGGGAAGCCCCATGTGTTCCTCATTCCTTCTAGAAGGCTGCACACGCATGTCCTACTCGAAAAACAGATTTGCTCTCCCTGTAGACATTGATTCTTCTTCACGTCTAGGCCTCTGACCAGAGCTCTGAGTTCTGCCTTTTGGGCTGAGGTGCCAGCTCTGGCTTCGACAAAAGCTGGCAGGCTCACAGCACACTCGTATCCCTGTTTCCAGCTCTATGTAGCCACTGCCATCAGCGAACCACTCAGTCTGGGTTATCAAGAGCAGTTTGGGGCCTCCCTCGTGGCCGAGAGGCCCACCTTGAGGCCCGAGTTCGATCCCCAGCCAGGGAGCTGACCTTGCCTGCTGCCCTGACCTTGCCTGCTGCTCCCCTCAGCAGTGTATTTCAGTAGATCTGTCTGTTCTGCTCACTACTCTGTCTGTTGAATCCTCTCCCCACCGCCCCACACCTCTGGCCTACACCCCAGCTCCTGTATGCATAAATAAATAATCTTTTAAAAAAAGGCAATTTCTTGCAAATCCACTCTGCTAGAGTAGATTGTTCGATAGTCTCTTCACAGGAATGGAGAAGGGAGGCTCTGCTAAGGGAAAGAGGCGAGGCTTGGGGTTTGACAGGTTCTAACAGTCACTTCGGGAGTCTCAAGAAGTTGGGCCTCGTATCTTCCTCCTTGGCAGCTAGTCAGCCCGTGGTGTCCTTTGGTCTCGTCGAAGGTGGAGGCTGACGGGAAGCGTCAGTAGTTGGGGCGACTCCCAGTCCACTTCCTGGCTTCTGGAAATAGGGTGGTGGCTGCCAGGGCTGCAGGCGGGAGGCTGTCCTTGGGCAGCCGGATCTAGTTGTTTAGAATGGTACCCCACTGGGCTAATTTCTGGGCCCCCCAAATCAACACCCCCAGTTCCAGAGCCCTCGTGAGCATGGCCTTCAGCTGCGCCAAGGCTGCTGTGCATGTGGGGTCCAGTTAAGAGCCCCCTTTTGCTCCTGTAGTTGCCTCCCACAGAGGCTCTGCAGTGGACCATGGTTACGCATCCAAATCCAGTAAACCCCACCTTCCTGGGGCGGGGCGGGGGGCCACAGGGCTTCTCGAGTAGAGGCAAACATGGTGTCACAGCTTCAACCCACTTAACAGTTTTCTGACTGCCTGGGAGATGTCCTATCCCAAACACCGCACCATAAGTTGGGGTGTTTGTGCTTTCAGGAAACCCCATGGCCCTGTTTCCCTAGAAAACTTAACACCAAAACAGTATCTGCTCAGAAGCCTCCTTTGTTGGGCCTGCAATGAGAACACCACCCACACATTGGATTATTGCCCCTGTAGGTGATAACTGTCTCAACTCCTGTCCCAAGGCATCTCCAAATGGTGGGGGTTAGCCCTGGAATCCTGGGGAAGGACTGTCCCGGTGCCCTGGCATGCTTCATGAGTCTTGGGGTCTGCCTGTTCAAAAGCAAACAAGTACTGGCTGTTTGGGTCAGCAGAATGGAGGGAAAAAGCGTCTTTTGGAAGAATGAAAAAGCAACCCTCACTTGCACTTTGAGCAAGCCAGGTGTAGGCATGCAGGGCCTTCGGACGTGGGGTAACGCCTCCCTCAGCTCTCGCACAAACCCGTGCTCCCCAGCGGGCTTCGTGGTGAGAGAATGAGTGTTGGGGCAGCTGCAAGGAACTACGAAGCCATGCTTGCCCAGCTGGTCAAACACCGGCTTTATTTCTCCTTTGGCTTCACTACACAATGGGTTTTGGGACTTGGAGGGGAATCCCTCAGGGTTTTTCAGTTTGATCTCAACCAGGGTCACATTTTTCTCCCTTCCTGGGAACTCTGCGGCTGATAGCTCTGGGTTTACTTGTCTGAAAATGCCTGTGAACACCTTGGTGCTTCCCCTTCCGCAGCCACAAGGGGGCGCGAGTACTCCAACAAGCTGGGATTCCGCCTTTGTAAATTGGCGGGGAGGGTGCACCAGAAAAGCTGCACTCCAGGTGGGAGAGCACTGCCGTGAGGGAAAGGGTAGAGGGCACGTGACAGATTTCCCCAGATCTTAGAGGCCGGGGGCTGAGGGTGCATTTTTTCTTTTCAGATTTCCCGCCCCCATGGTAAGACGCTTGGTATGGGGCAGCCGGCCAGGAGCCCCAACTAAAACCCAGCGACTCCTGTATCTACAAGGAAGGCAGTCGATTTACCCGGCTCAGCTTCGCTCGGGTTCCTTCGGGTGAAGGGGGGTTCCCAACTGGGCCATGAGGTGAGGGGGTGCAGGCCCTGCTCCTCACAGTCCCCCTCCCGCCCAGGGGAGGACATTCCCCCTTTCAGTGCTCCACCTTCTCGCAGCGTGCACCCCCAGTGGTCCCCCCAGAGGACTCCCCTTCCTGTTATCAGGGGTCCTTTGGCCAAGGGCCTTTCTGTGGCTACAACTGTCGTGCAAGCTGCCTTCGTCGTTTGACCGCAGCTTGTCACTGAAGACTTTGAAAGCCCCCCCAGCAATGCCCAAGGCGGTCTGGGCTCCTGCTTCTGACTGCTGAAGTCTGTGGCCGGCATCCGGGCCGCGTGGGTGACCAGGTGCAGCTGCGGCCTTCGGGGCCATGAGTGCACTTCAGGAGGCTCTGAGAGCCTCTTGCACACGGCAGGGGCTTCGTGCTGCATGAAGCGACTTCCCTGGGCCGACTGCAGCTGACTGGGTCAAGCTGGCTGTTCCGTCCCTTCTGTTACACAGCAGCTCTCCTCTCTGCTGGGGCAGAGCTGGTCTCCGTGTGCTGATCCTGTCTCTGATGGGGGGCTGTGTCTGGGGTGGCCCGAGCGCCCGCTTATAGGCCGGTCCCTGGCGCTGGTCTAGCGGCTCGATGCGCAGCTTCTCCCCTGGCCTTCGGGATAGCCTGGCCTCTCCTGGGGGCAGCGTGTCAGCGCCTGCGTGTCCCTGCGTCAGAGTTAAAGCCACTCCCGTCTAACAAACTCATCCTCAAAGCTCCCCGGGCCCCCAGCGAAGCTGCCGTGTCTTTCCGCGCCCTGGGGTGGCCCGCTTGGGAAAGGGACAGGAAGCCAGGCAGGGACACCGCCGGGAGCAGCGTCACGGAAGGGGTGAGGCGCTACGGGCCTGGGTTTCACGCCCACGGGAGGTCTGTGCTCGGGTGGGGGGTAAACGGCCCCCCAGGATATCTGGGGGGGAGGTTAGAGGCCACAAACACTCGCAAGCTCTGCTTAAGCTGCATCCAGTGCACCCTTCACACACGCCGCGCCGGGGCTTCTCCCGCTGTGCTCCCCTTCAGAGCAGCTTGGGCTGTCCCTGTCCCCTCCGCTGGTCCTAGGCGGACCTCCTAGGCTGTCGCAGAGGCGCACTGGCTTTGTCCTGGCTACTTCATCAAATTGAGCTTGTCCCAATTCCTGCGCACGCACCCCAGGGGGGAGTCTTTGGGACATTTTCCTGATGGCCTGGGGTAACAGATCTTCTGGCCAGCGGTCGGGTTGGGGGAGGCGTGAATTCCCAGGCTACGCGCCATGGACTGGACCTTGTGCAGACGCTGAGGGAAAAGAGGGGAGAGGGAGGCAGCCTAGGAGAGGCCCACTAAGAGGCTCCCTCGAGTAGTTCCCTCACCCGCGCGGGAAACGGCAAAGGAGGCGTACAGGCGACAAGCAGGAGCTGGGCCTGGGCTGGGGGCCAGCCTGTCCCGCCAGGTGTGGAGCTTTTCCTCAGCAAGCAACAGGCAAACTCCTCAGAGCGCAGGAGGCCGCGGAGAGGCGGCAGAAGCCAGAACAGCTCCCTCCCAAGGAGCCCGGGAAAAAGCCTGGCCAGGCCCGGGAGGAGGGGCTCGGTCAGATCCAGGCGCATCTGGCGGGCAGGGCGGTCGCCTTGCAGGGCGGCCCTCCCCGCGTCACAGCACGGAACCAACCGGAGACGGAGCGGCCGAGAAAGTGGGAAAAGAGCGAGTCCCCGGAGCGCCTTACCTTGGGGCCGAGCCTGTGCAGGCTCCCGCGGGCGCCAGTCAACTGGAGGTGGCTCCAGCCGGCACCCCGGGGCCCAGCCTGGGAGTAGCCCCGCCCTTGCAGTCTGGGGTCCGGGTAAGTCTACCTGCGGCCGAGCCTGGCCAATGGCGCCCTACAGTTTGGGGGTAGGAGGCGGCGTTAAGCCTCTGGACACAGGTTCGAGCTCGGGACCAGGAGCGAAGGACGCGGCTGCGGCCACGGCGCCCCGAGCCGGTCTCCGCGCAAGTGAACCGCGCGCGGGGCGACATTGGGGCAGACTGTGGCCTGGGCACCGAGTGGCTGGTGGGGGACCAGGCCTGCGGCGGGTTGGCTGACGGAGACCCGGGGCCCCGCTCCTGGCCAGAGGCCACAGCTGCCGCTGGCGGAAGCAGTAACTGAACTGACCCGCCGGGAACGGGCCGCTGCGGGTGGTTGAATGAAAAGACGCCCGCTGTGATTGGCTGGCGGCGGCCTCCCGCCCCAGGTTGTGCGTTAACTCTTAAGAGACGACGCGCGGCCCGGGCGCCTTGGCCTCGCGGCGCGGGTCGCCGTCCGGGTCTGAGCTGCAGCCCCGGGAGCTGAGGTTCGGTCTTCCAGGCCTGTCTCTCCCCAGGCCCGACGCGGTGTCCGGATCCGGCAGGAAGGGTGGCCCCAGACCTCAGTTTCCCCTCTTGTCTCAGCATGCTGAGGCGCCCCCCGCCCCCCCGCCCCCCACAGTGATCGGTGGTGGCCTCGGGCGGAGCCCCTAGTCCCCAGAGAGCGGCGGTGCCGGCCTGCGGGTGCCCCCTTGCAGCCACTCGGTCTCGGTGTCCGCGGCCTCAGGCGCCTGTTCCCCGAATGGTCTCAGAAGGCTGGGTCCCCACGAGCCCTGTCCCGGCTGTGCAGACCCAGATCTGTTTCCTAGCTCGCCCCAGCGCGATTCCCCCACCCCGCAGCCGCCGGGGGTGGCCAACGACTGGGTCGCCCCACTTCGGGGCGGAGCCGCATCACGTGCCGGGAAGAAAGAGCCGGGGGCGCGCAGGGCGTTGGGCGGAGCAGCCATGGCAGGTACAGCGGGCTGGCGGGGCTCGGGGTGGGATGGCCGGGCCGGCTGGGGCGCGCGGCCCTGCAGCAGCCTGTTGCTGCCCGCAGCTCCGGAGTCGCTGTCCCCGGCGGGGGGCGCGGGCGAGGAGGCGCCGGAGGAGGAGGAGGACGAGGCGGAGGCCGAGGACCCCGAGCGGCTGGCGGGAGTGGGCAGTGCGCGCGCCGGCAGCTGCGGGTCCGGGCCTGGGTCTGGGCTCTTCGGCGGGCCGGGGGGCGCGCTCACCAGGCGCGCCGTGACGCTGCGGGTGCTCCTCAAGGACGCGCTGCTGGAGCCCGGGGCCGGGGTACTGTCCATCTACTACTTGGTGAGCACCCTGCGCCCCTCATCTCCTCCGGGCTGGGGCAGGGGCGGGAGAGCGAGGCCCATAGCTCGTTGTGGAAAGCCGAGGCCTGATGTGGGGAGGGAAGACAGACCCCGAGCAGCCGGGCCGAGAACAGCCCTTCTGGGTGCGAACGCTTCGTTCACCGAGCACCGCGTTCCACAAAGGAAAAGCGGAGGTTCAGGCTCCCTTTTTGGCTGTGTGCCCTAGCGCCAGCTCTCCGGGTTGTTCCCCGTCGGAAAATGGTACTTTTTCCTCCCTGGGGTCGAGGGCTGAGTAAGGAAGTGTTCAGCAGGGCGCCTGCAGCACCGTTAGTGCCTCTAAGTGCTGGCTGCCCTTACTGTTGCTGGCTTTGTGAATGGGAACAGTCTGTGAGTTGAACGACTGCTGTATGCCAGCCTGTCTGTGGGTGTTAAGGACATAGCTGTAATCAAGACAGACCCTGTCTTCGGTGGCTGGCAGTGCAGTGAGGGGAGGTGGGGACAAAGACGTAACCAGACCATTTAGACACAGGCTGATCAGGAATGTGACAGGGGACTCTCAGGTACTGGGAGGCTCCCTGGAAGAAGTGCCATGGTGGGAAGTGGGTGCCAGGTCCCAGAGCAGTGTGTAATCAGGGAGAACTGCCTGGAGGAAGGGCCTTGGCGGGCACCCACTCCTGGTCCAGCCTGCCTGCTCTTGATACAGGGGAAGAAGTTCATGGGGGATCTGCAGCCGGATGGGAGAATAGTGTGGCAGGAAACCGGGCAAGTGTTCAACTCGCCCAGCGCCTGGGCCACCCACTGCAAGAAGCTGGTGAACCCGGCCAAGAAGTCAGGCTGTGGCTGGGCCTCCGTCAAGTATAAGGGCCAGAAGCTGGACAAGTACAAGGCTGCCTGGCTCCGGCGACACCAGCTCCATGTGCCTGCAGCTGCCGCTGATGAGGTGCGTCCTTCATCCTCCCGCAGCAAGCCCGCCCTCCCTCACTGCTGGATAAAGTGCCCGGTTGCACACGGCTCCTCCAGGGATGGGCCAGAGAGGGCGTCGAGCTTTGAGGGATGGCAGGAGTGTGTCAGAACAGGATGAAGGGAAAAACTTCCCAGAGGGTGGACATGTAGGTGTGAAGCAACACAGGCGAGTCGGGGTCCATGACCAGTGGTTGCAGCTGGAGGTTCAAGTGTCTTGGGGGGCATGAGGGAGCTGGACACATTAGCAAGGACCGGATCTAGGAGAGTCTTAAACGCCGTCATAATTTTTGGCTATTTACCCACTGGGTGAACTTGGCCAAGGACCCGCCTTAGTCTTGTTCATCAATAAAATGGAGATGATAAAATTACCCATGTGTATTAGGCAGATGTGGTTGCAAGTGTGACATCTGTAGCCACTGGCGCCCCGGAACCTCGGGCAGCAGTTGCACTGCAGTCTTGAAGCAGGGTCCTTGTGTTCTGAGAAGCCTGTTTTCATTCTTCAGGCCCTTCAACTGATTGCATGAGGCCGACCCACATTATCAAGGGTAGTTTTTTTTTTAAAGATTTTATTTAGACATAACTGGGGTGCAGGCCAGAGGTGTGGGGGGTGGTGAGAGGATTCACCAGATACAGTGGGGAGCAGAACAGGTGGATCTACTGAAGAACACTGCTGAGGGGAGCAGCGGGCGAGACAGGAGAGGTCTGCTGCGCCATGTGGGAATCTCCCCGGCTGGGGATCGAACTGAGGCTGCATGGCTGGTGACAGCTTGACAGCGCTGAGACTTTCACCCCCGTGCCACCAGGGAGGCCTCTTATTTTAGCTGTCACCTTTTATACCCATGTAAAAACTAGCTTTAGTATGAATGTATCAATATACTTTGTGAAATCTTTTAAAGTTTGGGTTAATCATATGACTTCAGGCTGCAGTGGCTACGGATGGCTTCATAGTGCTGAGACTTAACCCCTTGCGCCACCAGGGAGGCCCTGGATCTGACAGGATTTGCTGATGGATCAGATGTGGGGTCAAGAGAAGGTTTTGCTCTGAGCAGTGGTGGGTACTGCTGCCCTCCGCTGAGAGGTGGGGAGGAGCAAGCGTGGGTGATGGACAGTGGCAGAGGCCGGGGGGGGGGGGGGGGGAAGAGTAAGGTCAGGAGAGGCCCACAGACCCAGCCTCAGCAAGGGGGTGGGGAGGGACAAGCTGAGAGGCCCACCAGAGAGGAGGGAGGGAAGCTGAGAACGCCTGCGTCCTGGAGGAGCTCCCAAGAAGGGATGAGGGCAGAGCCATCTGTGACCATAGGATTTGGACAAAGAGAAGTCACCTCAGCAAGAACAATTTACCAGAGGGCAGGAGGGAGGTTACTGAGACTTTACTAAAATAATGCGTGCAAAGCCTTTCCTTGCTCAACGACTGGCACAGCAGGAGGTCATAAAGGTATTGCGGCATTATCTCACTGACACCACCCCTAAGGGCTCACGGTGCTCCAGGTCAGTGCGCCCTCGTACTCAGGGGGGCTGAGCCGCTTGCTCTTAGGCAGTTCTAAGAGGCAGGGGCAGGATTCCAACTTCGGGAGCAGCCATAGGTAGGCGCTTACGCCTGAGCAGGCCAAGCCTTAGACCACCTCGCTCACTCCCGCCCTCTGGTGGCCACCCGGAGTAGCAGGAACTGAAGGCTCAGGTCTGCTCTAGGTCTGGATGACATTTGGCGGGGAGAACAGGGCCCCCGGCTGAGGGTCCCGTTGCTGACTCCCACCCTCTAGAGCCCCGCCAGCGAAGGGGAAGAGGAGGAGCTGCTGATGGACGAAGAGGAGGAGGAGGTTCTGGCAGGCGTCTCCTCGGAGGACAAGAGTCGGAGAGCACTGTCGAAGGGCCCCCCGGAGTCGGCCCACCCTGGTGAGGGGTGTTGGGAAGAGGGCAGACAGAGCCAGCAGAATTGGGGTAGAGGAAGAGGCGGGGGTCAGGTCTGACCTTGCTCCCCCTGCTGACTTCCTAGCCCTGCTGCGGGACTCCACAAGCTCCAGTGCTGGGTCTCCAGGTCCCACAGCCCACTGTGTGTTGTCAGATCTCAGTCCTTGCTCCCCTGTCCGATTTCTCTGCCGTCGCCTGATTTCTTGCTCTGATTGCTGCTGCTTTGGCCACTCGCCTGGTTTGCTGAGCTCCTCACCTGATTTCCCAAGCCCTTCCCGTTTCGTGTCCTCTGCTTACTTGTCAGCCAGGCGCCTGATTTCTAGACCCACCACCTGATTTTCAAGGCTGCCTCTGAGGCTTTTGCTTTCCTGGGCTGCCCCGTCCTCATTTTGCAGTTCCGGGTTGGGGAGGGACTGGTGCTGCCTCTTGCCTTCCCCTCCTCCAGAGGCCATGCTTCCTGGGAAGCGGCTGGAAAACAAGATCCGGGTTCCTGTCCGCTACTGCATGCTGGGTAGTCGAGACTCCACCAGGTGAGACACGGCCTAAGCCTGCCACCAGCCCCCCACTCCCTCCCTTTACACGGAGCTCTCGCCAGTGTGGGGGAAGCAAGAGCAAGGGAAGGGTGGGAGCAAGGCCTCAGATCCCCGGAGCTGCCTGTAGGGGCTGGGGAGCCAGCTTAGGGGTGGGGGAAGGACCTAGGGGGTTCTGAGGCTGTGGGACCCTCTGGCTTCTATAGGAACCCCCACACTCTGGTGGAAGTAACATCCTTCGCTGCCATCAACAAGTTCCAGCCATTCAACGTGGCCATGTCCAGCAATGTGCTGTTCCTGCTGGTGTGTGCTCAGGGCCTGGGCAGGGGGCAGGGGCAGCCCAGAGGGCGGGGCCTGGTAAACAGCAGGCGCTCAGTGTTCACACGGAGGAGGGGCTGGCCCCTGCACATGGCCCTGCGCCTGAGCTGGACTCCCCGTGTCCCCCTCCCAGGACTTCCACAGCCACCTGACCCGGAGTGAGGTCGTGGGGTACCTTGGGGGCCGCTGGGACATCAACAGCCAGAGTGGGTATCTGAGGCGGCGTGGTGAGGGGGTGTTTGGGGCTGCAGCCGACGCCCGCGCCTTCTCCCCTCTGCGCAGTGCTCACGGTGCTGAGGGCCTTCCCGTGTCGGAGCCGGCTGGGGGACTGCGAAACAGCCGCCGCCGTCGAGGAGGAGGTGCGGGGCTGCCTGGGACAGGCTGGGGGCGCTGGGGCGGGCACAGCTGTCAGGGCTGCCGAGTTTCCACACTCAGTGAGCGTGCAAGTGCGTGAGCGCCGCCCCTGCCCCTCACGCCACACTTCTCTGTGCATCCTGGGCAGCCCCCGGGCCTCCGTTTGCACGCCCCCGGTTCCGAGCAAAGAGCCGGTGAGCACCAGCGGCTCGTCTCCATCACGCTTTCACGACGGCGCGCGGTGCGTGGCACTGGGCCGGAAGCCAGGCCCGCATGGCCGCCGCTGAGTGCCCGTGCCCGGTGACAGCCAGCGCTCATTAAATACTGGGGGGCGGGGGTGCACCGGGCCAGTGGCCCCGGCCCCCCGCCCCAGCCTGAGTCTGCCCCAGATCTACCAGAGCCTGCTCCTGCGGGGCCTGTCCCTGGTCGGCTGGTACCACAGCCACCCGCACGGCCCGGCGCTGCCGTCGCTGCGGGACATCGACGCGCAGATGGACCACCAGCTGCGGCTGCAGGGCGCCCGCAACGGCTTCCAGCCCTGCCTGGCCCTGCTCTGCTGTAAGTCCCGGGCCAGGGCGGGGCGGCCTCGGGGTCCCCGAGCCCCAGGCCCAGCCCCGCTTCTCGCTGTCCTCCCGCAGCCCCTTACTACTCTGGCAACCCGGGCCCAGAGTCCAAGATCTCGCCCTTCTGGGTGATGCCGCCCCCTGAGGTAGGAGGGCTGCCGAGGAGATGGGGTGGCAGGGCCACGAGGCGTTTGGGATCGGCCCGGGGCTCTTGTTGACAGTCTGAGGGGGCCTCTGGTTCAGACTCAGTGACAGAGCTGTGGCCTCAGTTTCCAGCCCCTGTGCAGTGGAAACGAGACTGGCCCTATCAGAGACCTCAGCGAGGCTGGGTGTGAGGGGTGCTGAGAAGCTGGGGCTCCCCTGCAGCGCCGGGTACCAAGATGGCGCCTCCGAACCTTGCCTGACTCCCTCCCAAGTTTCTTAGGGCCAGAAAGCCGCTCTGGAAAGAAATCTCAGGGGCACGGCTGTTTCCCCCTTTCTTGTGTGGGAGGAGAGCCACCCTGCCCCCCAGGGGCGCTGCTGGGTTCCACCAAGGTCCCAGCTGGCCCGGGGAGGGGTCCGGGTGGCTGGTGCTGACGGGCTGGCGCCCCTGCAGCAAAGGCCCAGTGACTACGGCATCCCCATGGATGTGGAGATGGCCTACATCCAGGACAGCTTCCTGACCAACGACATCCTCCACGAGATGGTGAGCTCACTGCCGGGCGGGCGGGCTGGGGAGAGCTGAAGGTGCCCAGCCCGCGCTGCGCCTGCCTGGGGCTCTAGGGGCCCTGGCTGAACGTGCCACTGAAACGACCCGTGGCTCTCAGGATCGAGTCCTCGATCCTTGCCCTGGCCCCTGCCTCTCCCCTCCCTCACTCCCCGCCCCCCTGCTGCTGGGGACATGGCAGGCGTGCTCCCGCCTCAGGCCTCTGCGGCTGCCACCGATTCTCCAAGTGGACACACATGAGAGAAACTCGGGTGTTCCTGGAGGAACATAAATACCTGTGGCTCAGCAGGTATTTAAGGGGCTAGTCTGTCGTGCTTCTGACTGAGCTGACTTGACTGTTCAAGAGGACGCGAGACCAGGAAGTGGCGTCAGGCCTGGTGGATGAAGAGCCAGGCTGTCACGCCCCTGCCCCCAGGGTGGCTGCCTGGTGGGCTGTGCTGCTAGACGGGGAGCTCCCCAGGGCCTCCGTGCCTGCCCTGTCACTGCATTCCCTGTGGCTGGCGCGGGGCGGGTAGGAGTGAGGTGCCACCGCCCCTCCCCTAGATGCTGCTGGTGGAGTTCTACAAGGGTGCCCCCGACTTTGTGAAGTTCCAGGAACCCTGGAACCAGGAGCACAGCTACCTCGACAAACTGAAGGTGAGACCCACCCTCCTGCAGGGAGGTATTTCTTGGGGAGCCCTCAGGAATATGGCCATGGGCACCCAGAAGTTACCTCTGCCAGGGAAAAGCCTTGTTCTGCCACACAGCGCGGTGGAATTATAAAAGCCCCCAGGCCCCCTGTGGGGGAAGCAGCTCTGAGCCGAGTGCCTCCCGCGCTGCCCCTGGGGGCTGCAGGGGCCCCGAGCTGATTCAGAGCCTGAGGAGCCGGCAGAGGGGTGACCGGGCCTCTACGGGGACTTGAAGTTAGCGGAGCATTTAAATAGGACGTGGCGGCTTCTTGTGTCCGTTTCCTGTTTCAAAGTCACTCTCTGCTCTGCTTGGCCAAGAAATGCAGTTTCGGGGTCCGCTTGTTTTGTTTAACCCCAGTCAGCTTTTGGTTTTGGGTTTAGCTGCCGGGGGCGGGGTGGCTGTCAGACGTGGCCTCCAGGGGCTGGGTGGCCCCAGCGTGCAAGCGAGGCCCTGGCAGGGAGGCGGCTGGCGGAGGGCAGGGTCGGGGGTCGCGCACTGCACCCCAGGCCTTCCCGCTCAGGGCTGAGCAGAGCCTTCCCGCCAGGCCGCAGCACCAGCCTCCAGCGGGCGGGATCGGCCAGGCAGGGCTGCGGGGTGCGGCCCTGAGGCCCTGAGGCCGCGCCCTGCCCGTTTCAGATCTCCCTGGCGAGCAGGACACCCAAGGACCAGGGTCTCTGCCACGTGCTGGAGCAAGTGTACAGCGTCCTCAGGCAGGGGAGCTGAGGGCCCGCGGAGCTGGGGACTGTCGGACTCAGCACCTGGCCCCGCTCCGGGCCGGAGAGGAGGACGTGAGGCGTCCCCCGTGTCCTAGCCGTGACGGTAGGCCCGTAATAAAGAGACGCGCACAGCCCTCGGTCTGTCTGTCTGGGCGGGGAGCACGTCGCGGCCCTGCCGCGGGAGGGGCAGCCGGGGGGCGGTGCATGGGGCAGAATGAGAACAGTGCCGTGGGGAGGGGCCCCTGGGGGACAGACTACCTGGCTGGAGGGTGGGAAGCCCGATGAGGGACCCCGGAATCTGGGTAGGCTGGGGGAATGCCCGCCTGCACCACAACCAGCGAGAGGCTATAGAAAGAGACATTTAATACTCTTTAAAAAAAAATCAGAATTACATTTCCATCTGGCCTAGACTATGACCAAGGCTGCTGGTCTTAGCCTCCCCTTAGTCATGGCGAAGAGGGGAGACTCAGGGATGAGTGCAGCCCGGTGTCCTGGGGGCTTTGTGGGGTCACGGAGAGGGGAATGTGAACCAGGCTCAAGGTCCCCCCATTTAACCAATTTTGGGGTCAGGCAAAAGAAGCAACGGGGTTGGGCCTGCTGCTCCGGGCTGCTGCCTGCCTTGTTCTGGTGGAGACGGCGGGTGGTGGTGGCTCGGGGCAGGGGCGCCCCAGAAGCCAGGAGCCGTGAACACTCACACATGAAAGCCTCTGTCCCTGACTTTCAGAGAGCAGAGGCTGGGTGCCCAGTGGTCCCGCGTGCGTGTGTGTGTGTGGTGTGTACAGCTGGTGGTGGCAGCCGGTGCCAGGGAGAAACCCTCCCTGTGCTTGGCTGGGGTGGGGCCCCCCACAGGAGGGAACCGGGGGGAAGAGGAGAGTTGTGGGCGTGGGTGTGTGTGGCCCAAGTGCTGCTGAGGGGACCCTGCCCGAGGACCCCAGGCTCCTCTCCTCCAGCCCTGGTCTGAGGGAAGGGGAAATGCTCTCGGCGAGGCGGCAGCTGGGGGTGTGTAGGGGCCCGGGGAGCCCTGGAGTCGGGGGGCCCATCGCCAGCAACAGGCTGGAAAGGAAACGCTGCGAGGGTTTAAGAGCAGGGTGGGGAGCCCTGACAGGGTGTCCCCGGCCCACCCGCCGTACAGATGTGCAGTCCCCTCCCTACTGATGTCTGAGAGAGAGAGAGAGAGACATGGGGCCCGGAGCCGCAGCCCCGAGCAGAGGGTTAGTGTTTGTAAGAGCACCTTAGTGTTAGCCCCGGCTGGCTGGGCGGGCGGGGGGGTGGGGGGTGGGGGGTGGGGGTGTGTGTGTGTGTGTGTGCTGAGCACAGGAAGGAGGCGCTGTGTAAACAAGGCCCTCACCCCTCAAGGCAGGACAGCCTCCCACAGCCGCCCTGGCGCAGCACCGCCCGCGCCTGAGGGCGCCTGCCCGCTGCAGGCCTAAGTGGAATGCAGGGGAGCGGGCTGTGGCTGGAGTGGCTGGGCCGCTGCGGTCACTGGGGCAGGGGGACCAGCACCTCCACGTAGCTGAGGGGGAAGAAGCCAGACTGGCCGTGGAGCATGCCCTCGTACCAGTTCTCATCGATCTGGTTGGTCAGCGTGATGATGTCGCCCTCGCGGAAGCCCAGCTCCCCGTCATTCTCGGGCTCGAAGTCATACAGGGCCTTGCAGCTCGGCTGGTCCAGGGGCGCTGTGGAGGCCGGGGCGGCGAAGGAGGTAAGGACAGGGCTACTGTGCTCGCCCCAGCTACAAGACCAGCTCAGATCCCCGGCGGGCCCCCGCCCTGCCTGCCCTCTGGGGTGCAGCTGGGCCCAGGCCCTCCCTCCCCCCCACCCCCGCCCCGGTCCTTTGCTTCCTCCCTCCTGTTGCTCCCTTGGTTACTGGGAAGGAGAAGTGACAAAAGGGATGGGACGGACTCTAAGTGGTCACCAAAATCTCCAGTCAGTCTGGGACACCCACACATCAGGATGACAGACTGACTGGAAACCACAGGCCTCAAATGCCGTTCAGAGCACCCAGAGTCGGGGCGGGGGGCGAGGGGGTGGGAGCTCTGCTCCCAGCAGCCCCTTCGACATGGGGCTCAGGCCTGGTGTTCAGCTCCTCCCTTATTTAGGAGGCCCAACCACGATGGGTGTCCACTTCTAGAGAAGGGGAAGAGGAGGAAGACCCTTCTGGAACAGACTGGAAGGTGGCGTCACAAACGGAGGTTGGGGGCACTCACGCATACTGCGGCTGGGGGTCCGGATGGGCTTGTCTGAAGACCGGAAAGACGACGACGCTGTGAGACAGAAGAGCGGTGGGCTGCCGGGGTGGGGGCCGGCCCCCCTCTGCCCGCAGTCTGCATGCAGCAGGCTCGGGGTGATGGACCCCTCCACACCAGTACCTGTGATCTTGGGGGCTGTGGAGCAGGGGAAGCCCCCATTGGACTGCTCTGGCTCACTGAGGTCGAAGGGTTCCTGGGGCTTCGGCTTGTATTCCCGCTTGGGGCGCGATGAAGCGTCCCGCATCCTGTGGGGGGGGGAGGGGTAAACTGCAAGCGGTCAAGTGACAAGGTCGGGGATGATCCCTCACCCCATCGCTGACGCTGCTGTCCCAGGACCACGCGGGGCGGAGGGCCCGACACTGGCAGGACGCCGAGGCCAGATGGTCCAACCAACGGCCGCGCTAGCAGCCCTGACGAGCAATTCAGAGAGTGCTGACCAGCCAGATCCTTCCAACCCCCCGAACCCCTCAAAGTCTGAAGCCCTCTGGCAGCTGATGTCCCCCCCGCCCCGACCTCCCCAAAGAATACTGTCCCCGAAGGCTTCCTTTTCAGGCCCTGGGTGCTGACTGGGTTTGAGTCTGCTCTGGGAGAGGAGCCCGAGCACCCCGAGGCCCGTGGCAGGGCAGTCAGGGAAGGGAAGGGGTCCGCGGCCTGCAGCCTCTCGTCCTTCCGCCCCTTATCCCCCATCTCCCGCGAGGACCTCCTCCCCCACAGGAAGCCAGGTCCTGGGCTCTGGAGTGTGTTGAAGGCAGGGCTGGATGTCAGGGGACACAGGCAGTGTCGCCGGTACCCTGAAGGGTGGGCCCAAGGCTCCTGGGGGTGACTCCAGGCTTTCAGGGGCCCGGGGACCTCGCGGGCTAGGAGAGCAGGGAGGGCGCCTGCAGGGAAGCTGGGGCCCGGGGCTCACCGCCGCTTGAGCTTGTCCGCCAGCTCGTCCAGGATCTGCACGGCCTGCCGGTGGTAGTCCAGCTGGGCGTCCACCAGGGCGGAGAGCTGGCTCACCTGCTCGATCTGCAAGCGAGCAGCAGGGCTGAAGGGGCTGCTCTCCCCGCAACTCTCACCCATAGGCTGCCTCCAACAGGGAGTCTTCCTGGACTTGTCCAGCCACAGGACCCCGTGTGCTGCAGCCCCAGAAGGCAAAGGGCCCAAGAGGAGCCCCCGAGCCTCCGGAGGCCGCCCACCCTAGCCCCGTGCAGTAGGTTGGTTGTTGCCGCCCTCTGGTCCTCGTTTCCTGAACGGGCAACTACGGTCAGGAGTAAGCTGCTATCGAGGCGGGCCTGCTTTGGCCCCCACCCAGGGCGGGCCCGCACAGGCCGCTGCGGTGGCGGGGAGGGCCCAGGCCCCGTGCGTACATCGGTCTCCAGGAGGTTGTGCATGCTTGTTTCGGCCACCTCCTTGGACTCCTCGAACTTCTCCATGGCCTGGCGCAGCTCTTCGTCGGGGATCTTGCCCTGCCGCTTCTTCTTGTAGTCGAAGTCCAGCCGGCGGCCCTCCAGCTTCTTCAGGTGGTGCTGGGGGACACAGGAGTCACAGGAGGGGTCAGGACTCGACCCAAGGCCTCTGCGCTGGGAAACCTACCCTGGGCTCAGCTGCAAATGTGCACAAGTGGGCGAGGGGCTCACCTTCTTAGCTAGGGACCCCTGAAGCTGGGGTGGGGGCATGAGGGGTGGTACCTGGATCTCCTTCAGGTCTTTGTCACACAGATTCTGGAGGGGGTCAATGAAGTTCTGCTTGACCTCGATATCCAGGGAGTCCTTCACCTCTGCCAGGCGCTTCATGGATTCCCCTGCATCCAGCAGGGCGTCCCCTGCAGAAGGAGGGTGGGCGGGGCGTCACGGGAAGCCTTGCCTGTGGGCTGGGGCTGCGATGCCTCCACACCCCATGGCCAAGCGCCCAGTCGTCAGAATTCACAACACCGGGGACCCTCAGGTCTGAACTGTAGCCACAGAAGGGCAGGTACTAGCGGTGCTGGTGTTCAAAAGCCACCGTCTGTACTCGTAGCTCGGGCCAGGTTTGTGCCAAACTGGCTCGGTGTGAGGGTGGGCCTTCCCAGGGCCTGGGTGCCACTCAGGGTCCTCCCTCAACCCTAGGGGCCAGAGGGACTCTCTCAGGAACCTTAGCTGTCACCAGGAGACCAGCCAGTGCTGGAGAAGGTTCTGGAGTTTTGGGAGGGAAGCAGCATGCTGCTCGCTGTGCCCACCCCTCAGCCTGGTCACCCCTCTGGACCTCACCTGCCCCCAGGCCTTCCCTCAGCTCTCACCAAAGTTGGACTCGCCGCCCAGCTCCTTCCCGTGGCGGATCATGCACTCGCCCAGGAGGCCCTCCGACTGCGGGTAGCCGGGATTCTTCACCTGCCCTCGGATCTTAGACACCGTGTTGAGCATCGACAGCTTGGCCCGTGAGGCTGGAACAGAACGGGTGGGCATGGGGCTGAACTCCCGAGTCTCCCACACCACCAGCCAATCCCCTCCGATGCCTGCTTATTTCTAAAGCATTCCCTTAGCCCCGGGAACCTCGCTTCCTGCACCTGCTGAGGGCCAAGCCATGCGGAGATGCTTTGGAGCAGCCCTGAATCCTGTTGGTCCCGAAGCAGCACTGTCAGTTAGCGGTGGGGAGTGGAGAGGGCAGCTGGGCCTCCATCAGTGAGCCCTCCCTCTGACCTGGCACCCAGCACGGCACCTCAGGACCCCCCAGGGTCTGCCCTCTGACTAAAAACCTCTCCTGGGCTTGGGGAGGAACGCCCCAAAGAGGGCAGCTCTCTGTCCTGGGTGGGCAAGAGCAGGACAGGTGCCTCTGCTTCTCAAGTCTGACCCTAACAGGCCTTGAGTGGACACGGCTGGTGTCCTGCCTGACTTATGTCCATCACCTCTTGCCACAGAAACCAGCACTGAGAATTTCCTCAGGGAAAGGCCCTGCCTCCCTCTCAGCCCAGGAGAACCTCCCAAAGTAGCCATGTGGCCTGGTCTGGCACGCAGGGATGATCACCCAATTCAAACTGGGCCAATGGGTTGGTTAAGGAAAAATGCTCTTTCTACAGGACCTTTAGCTGCGAGGCGGATTAAGGTTAGGCTGGAATGAGGAATGAGCTGTCAGATGAGGCGGAAAGGAAATGTATGACCCCAGGACAATAGTTGGACTCCTGGATCCAGCTATGCCTGAACTTGTCCACCCCCGGGCACTTCAGTTCCGAGAGCACATACATTCCCATTTCATGCTCTGATAACAGGGAGACTCCTGATTGCACAAGGATGGACCCATTGTGGCTGCCCGCACCCTTACCTGGGTTGGGCTGCAGGTACTCGATGGTTCTGGCCAGCACTTCTGTAACAGCCTTGCTGGTAACATCCACCTTCTGTAGAGAGAGGCAACATGTGGGATTTTGTAAACACTGGGTGCCTGAGGCCAAACCAGGAATATAGCCCTGGCTAGTCCTGCGTGAGAGAAGACTGCTCCACCACCTACCAGAGTCCACACAAGGCCCACTCGCTGCTTCTGGGGGTTGCCTGGCCTCCCACCTCACCTAGCCTGATGGGCCTTCCCCACCCCCTACGACCTTCACGGCTGTCAGAGCCGGGCCCACAGCGGCCCAGACAGAGGCAGTGTCGGCAGGGCGTCCCGCTCCGCTCACCTTCTCCATCTCTTTGAAGTCATCATCAAGCTTGGTCCCTTCGGCCCCGCCAACCTTCTCACTGACCAGCTGCGGGCAGAGGGAGGAGAAGAGAAGAGTGAGCCTCAGAAAAAGAAGCCAGGGGGTCAGGACACTGGGATGGCTTCCCAGGGACGCTCAACACCTCCAGGCCACGGCAAGGCGGCAGGGAGGCCGCAGCTCCAGACCCGTGCAGAGACCCGCGTCCGCGCCACGAGCCGCGGACCGGCCCTGCGGCACCGGCAAGGCTGCTCGCACACCTCCGGCAGCGCTGCCCTGGAGAGGGACAGCCCCGCAGAGTCTCCTGCTGCCCCGGCGGGAGCGCCCAAGAGTGGAGCTTCACCCCAGCAGCAGGGGAGTTAGGTTACTCCGGAAAACACTCCTCCAAGGGCTCCAGACTGTCACCCGCCAGCAGAGCTGCCCCCAGGGGCCTGCCAACAAGGCTGTGCAGCTCTCGGCGCTGGCGGTGACCGGTGTGGCCCAGGCGCGGAGGTGGTCTGTGAACGTGGGACGCGGCCGCCACGGCCGGTGTGAGGGCAAGGGCAGGAAATGCTGCAGAGGAAACCGATCCTGGAGGCGCCTGCACAAACATCCCCAAGGATGCAGGTCTGGGGACTCGCTCCCATCATTCTCGAATGTCTGCGGTCTCGAACTGCTGACATTTGGGAGAGGTAACACCAGCCCAGGGCTATGAGGGGAGGTGAAGTGAGGAAGCTGCCACCCCTCACCCCTAGCTCTGGTCTGCACCTGCTGCACAGGACACCTGCCCCTCCCCAGGCAGAGGCCGTGGGCTCTGCCAGGTACATGGCAGTGATAACACCTAAGTGGCTATCTCTGTCCTCCTGTGCTCGCCGAGGTGAACGCGCTCCCGGGCCAGAGGGAGACGGAGGCGCTGACTTCACGATCACAGCTTGGCCTCGGATCTGGAATGTGGGGAAACTCCGGGGCTGCAGAGGGCACTTGTGACCTCAGGGCTCCAGGGAACAGGACTGGTGAGAGGCGACGCCAGGGCCAGCTGCACCTAAGGCAGGCCCTGGCAGGGAGGCTCAGGCCGTGAGCGCCGAGCTGGAGTCCTGGTGTCCGAGGTGGGTAAGACCCAGCCGAGCTCAGCGAGGAAGACCCGCGGACAAACGGCCCATCTCGGTCTCACCCGCCGTCCCCTGTATGCGGGCCAACACAGCCAGCCACGGGGCGGAGCGGAGGCATGACGAGGGCCAGCTCTGGGTTAGAGAGGCCGGAGTCTCAGCCGCGGAGGCAGGCGGCACACTTCACAGGGACAGCCGCTCTAGGGCCACGGCGCTCACAACCCGCAGCCCTGGCCACTTTCAGGCTGCACATGACAGGTCTACGACTGGTTCCAGCTTGGGGACCAGGGTGCAGCAGCGAGTGGCAGTTCTGGTCTGGCTTGCTCAGAAAGAGCCACCGAGTGCCCAAGAGTGTCCACTGTGCATATAAAATGCTAAGTTTCATACTGACACTTCACAAACAGCCCGGAGAAGATGGCTCCTGGGGCTTCAAGAGAAGCAGTGGCAACCGGAGTAGAGAGCAGGCTCGCAGGGGCCCCCGACCAGCGGCTCGCTCCTTCACACCAGGGCAGCGGAGTCCTTCCTGGTCAGGAGGCTGCCCGGGGCCAACCACGGCTAAGTGACATCCCCTCCCAGGGCTGAGGTGCCACGGTTCAACTCCAGGTGTGACGAGGTTCTCTGGGGTCCCTTTACCAAGGGTTAGGGTGCAGAGAGCTGACTTTTCTTTCTCTAGCAAATTCCTGCCTTTCCAGGAAAGAACCTGGACCACTGGGTGTGGCACACCCTGAACGCACCATCAGGGCACAACCATGAGACGAGCGGGCCTGCAGAGGCGGCTGTGGCTGAGCCGCCACAGGAGCCAGTGTCTGGGAGAGCAGGGTGGGGAGTCCTGGCGCCTGGAGGCCCGTTCCCACACGCTCGCGCGCGCACCTGAGCAACACTGGGCACATTTAATGCCTCAAGTATAATCCCAGGTGTGTGTACGTACACACTCTCTCCCCTCCCCCCTTCCTGGGGGCCAGGAGTTGCCCCTGTTCACCTGCCTGGACACCCCCCCACCCTCGCCCCAGGACTCCGAGGACGTGGCCAGCCTGCAGAAGCACTGGCCGGCCGGGGTGCAAGGAGGGGCCCCCGTCTCCCGTGTGGGCTGCGGCAGAAAGCGTGCCTGTTTCTCCCTTTGGGAAATGGAGCGATGGGCACGTGCCCACAGAGCTGTGGGCAGGTTTCTGTGAGCTGCTGCGTGAGCGCATGCTCAGGCACAAGTACCGGTCACGAGTAATGTCCACACCTCTGACCACTGTCATCTTCCATCTCAGGGGACTTTCTAGAACTCCAGGGTAGGCCCAGCCATTTTGTCTTTATCCCCCTTCCTCCCACCAGGATTAAGAGGGGACAGGACCACGTGCCCTGGAGGTCAGTGTTTCCCAGCTTGGCTGCAGCTGGGGAAGGGCTGGGGCACAGGTGAGAGAAGCCCTCCGCAGTGGGGGGACCGCGGGGAAGGCTGGCCAGCTGAGGCCACCCTCTGAGGTGCCCAGGCTGCAGTCTAGGAGCACCTCCTCTAGGGGGTGCTGAACTCTGCAGGAGAGGTAGGGTGCCCTCTCATTTCTGCTCACAACTGAGAGGGAAAGACCCTGGTCTCTCCTGAGGTGATTTTGGGGTGTTCCACTTTATCTCACAGAATAGTTTCACTTCTTTTGATTATGGTAAAACAGGACATTCTCAAATTTGGTGGTTGCCAGAGAAGGAAATGAGTTTGCTGCCTGACGTGAGAAGAATTCTGATGAAGCAGGAGGAGCTGAAGTACAGTGCTCAGAGCCGCACCTCTGGCTGAGGGCACGGGCCGAAGGGAGCGCTTGTACCAGCAGGCCCGTGCTCCCGGACACTGCTGCTGGGGACCAAGCTCTTCCTAGGGGCGGGACTGGGCCCGACTGCAGCTACTTCTGGGCACCTCGCAGGAGATGCACCTCCCCTGGGAGTTTGGAGCTCGGCCTTCCTGAGCCCTCTGATGCTCCTCAGGTCCCCAGAAGGGCCAGCTCTACCTGACCACCCTTGCTCTCGGGCAAGGAAGCTGAGTGGACCCACCTGGGTCCCTACCAAGCCCCATCCCCGGCTCACGCCGCCCCCTTCTGAAAGCATGGGGATCCGCAGCTTGGCAGCTGATGGCCCCAGTCGCTGCTTGGGGTGGAGGGGGGTGGGGCTCCCCAGGAGGTGCAGACAGTGCGCCCCTGCGAAGGGACTCAAGGGGCCCCTTCCAGGGGCTGAGGGTCACTGTCACCAAGCAGCTAACCGTGGCCGCTCAGCGGTTGGGACACTGCCCAGAGGAAGTGGGAGGGCTGGGCCGGTCCTGTCTGTGGGGGAGGGCCTGACCCAACACTGCAGTCCAGGCTCAGACTGCACCCCAAATTACCAGCACTCACTCCCCATCCTCCCTGGCTTGGGGCTCCCTATAATCCACTTGTGTCCCCCCGCCGTGAGAGGACACCGAGGCTAAAGGCTGCAGCCCCCTCTCCTCCACGTCTGCCGGCAGCCAGGCGCCCCAGGCTGGCTGGCACAGAGGGTGGGTGGCCAATGTCCACTCCTAAAGGGCCATGACCAAGGTGGTGTGGAATCTATGGCCTCCTGGGCCCCACCCAGCCGGGCAGAGCCTGAGTCACTAGCAGTGGCCCCATAATGGGTGCCATTGTGAAACCCATGCCGGTGCCTCCCCCGGCTCAGCCCAAGTTGGAAGTTCGCCGAGTCTCTGCCCCACGGAGCGCGCCGCCATGGCACGGAGAGGTGGCAGTGGGTGTGCCTACCAGGTGAGACCCGGGATTGAGAACGATGCCCAGTGGGTGCCACTCGGCTCTCTGCAAGACTGGTTCCTGGTCTCTGATGCCCGCCCCACTGCCCCCCTCCCGAGCTCCGCCCGACACGCTCTACTAGTTTGCCCAGTGCCTGGCAGTGTCTCCCTGGTTGGCGGCTGGACCTCTCCCTCCCCGGCACGCGGCCTCAGGCAGGCGCTCGGTTCTATGAGGGCGCTCCTGGCTTTCTCCGGGGGGGGGGGACATGAGAGGGCCACCGCCACCCCGGTGAGCACCCAGTGAGGGCCGCGGCGCTGACGCCTGTGAACGCTGCCCTGTCCCTGTCGCGAGCCTGCCGCCGTGAGCGTGTACTTTAACGCTTGGTGAGAGTGCATCTGGCTTCAGAGCCCCGCCAGCCTCGCAGGAAGTTCCCCGGGGCCTTCCTGCCAGCAATCCTGTCCCCACTCAGTTCTGCTGTGTCTTTTCTGGAAACTGCACACCCATGTTTGCCCGGTATCCCCGTTTATAGTTAACACGGGGGAAGTGCCCTGCCCCCAGCCCAGGCTGAAGGTGCTTCAGGGCGGAATGGGGTCCACGTCCCCACAGGCTCCCCTGTGCTCAGCCTGTACTTACTGGCAGTGAGTACAGGAGCCCCAGATCCACGTCTGGGCCACTGGGGCTGCTTTCCCAGGGACCCCTCCATGCATCCCCACTCTGGCCCTCCCAGACTTCGAACGGTCACATTCACGACATAGCTGCAAGTGACAGCCACAGGTAGAGCGCGGCCTGTCCCGGGCTCGCGCACAGTGGGCAGCGGCACCTCACTGTGACGCCCTGGAGTCTGGCACCGGGAAGTGAGCAGCCGGGAGTGGACATGGGTCTTCCTCCCTGAAACCCCGTCTTCTGTCCCCACACAGTCACTAAGAATAGCAGTCACGGGACCTGTGACAGGCTGTGTCTGGCGTGGGAGAGGGGCATGAGGTGCTATCCTGGTCTCCTGGAGTGCCCCTGTGGAGAGGCAGATCACATGTAAGAGCAACACACAGAAGACGATGCGAAGCGCCAACAGAAAGGTGCCAACACGCCAAACAGCAGGGGGGCGTGGCCTGGCCGGATAAGTCACAGCGCACAAGTGCTAGGAAGGGCAAGGCCCTGGCAGTTACACCTGGCGGGCAGAGAGCGGCATGGGGGCTGCCACCCCTGATCCGCTGAATGCCCGGCACTGTGCAGGCACTTTGCACGCATCGAGCCATTAACCAGCACATCTACTAGTTGGGGCAGGGACTGGCGCACCCGTTTTACAGAGGAGGACGTGGAGGGATGAGGGCAGAAGAACTTACAGCTCCCGGAGCTGCAAGAGAAGTTGCTGGAAGTTGTGCCTATCCTGGTAGGCTGGTTGCACCACACCTGTCCTTAAGAACGGGGTACACAGAGCAGGGGAGGGGGGCTGAGGCCTATGCAGGCCTAACTGCAAGGGTGTGGGGCTTCAGAGGGCCATGGGGAGCTATCAGGTGGCCCCCTGTGTAGAATGCCCAGACATGGGGGGGCCCCAAGAGGCTGCTGTGATGATCCTGGACAGGCTGAGGAATTCCTGACCGGGGACGACGGCAGGGGGCGGGAAGGAAGGAGGGACACTTGCCATTGAAGTTCAGTCCCTTGCAACTGTGACTCTCCTTGCTGGCCTCCAAACACCTGCAGAGCTTTGCAGCAAATACTGGCACCTGAGCAGCCCCTTCTAATTTCCATCATGGTCTTCCATTGTGTGACTCAGTCTAAGCCTAGCCCCACATACAGCTGCTGGCCACATACATCTCCTGTCTGCCTGCGGCCCTGGCCCAGATGGAAGGCCCTGGCGGACATACCAGACAGTGCGCTCTAGCCAACCAGACTGCAAGGGGACCTGATCGGGCTTCCAGGAAGCACAGCAGCCACCCCGAATCCTCCTGCTCCTCGTGTGTGTCCCTGTCTGAACGCCATCAGTGTCCCCCGAGTTGCCAGGATACTTTGGAAGGTTTCCAAAGCCTGAGCCCTTGGAAGCTGCTGGATTATGAAATGCTTGTGGACGGGGGCAGCACTCCGAGTCCAGGCGGCTCAGAGCCCCCAAGCGGCTCTGAAAGTAAAGGTCACAAAGCATGGGGCTGGAGAGGGGCCGCAGAAGCATCGTTTGTGCCCCCAAAAGAACCTTCACACTCCAACCAGGAGGAACCAAAGGGTAGAAATAAACTCTTCAGCCCAAGGAGATGGGCCAGAAGGAAGACTGAGGCTTTGGCAGCCAGGTGAGAAACCTGCCTGTCCCAAGGTCCTTCGTCCATATTTGTCAGCTGACAAGGAACAAGTCACCACCTCTGTGTTAAACTCACAGACGGAAGTGCTCCAAGGCAGAACTTCCTTCAGCATACCGGGAATTCTAAAATTTCCCGGGATTTGCGGCTGCCCTCCGTGCCTCCAGACACACATTTCCTTTTCTGGATCAAAGCTAAAGGTTTTTTAAAAGCACAGTCTTTGTGAATGGGAGTATAGGACTGATCCACCAGGAGAAAGACTACTGAAGTTATTTTTCACTGGGAAACCCCAAATCAAGTACCACTAACCCCAGAGCAGGCCCCAAGAAGACAAGACACAGACACACTTCTGCACACAGTGTACAGACTGACTGGGAACCAAATCCTGAGCCAAAGGACAGTGGCCTCTGAAACCCCGGGGTTTCTCGAAGCAAAGGGGCTGCTGCCTGGGCTGGAGACTGGGGTGCCGGCGCAGAATCAGAACAGGGGGCCAGCTCTATTTCTGGTCAGGTCATGGAGGGGTCCCCACGAGACCAGTTCCTCAGGTCCTCAAGGCTGCAGGGGCAAGGAGCTGTGGGGTCTCCCAGTCAGAGAGGGACTGGCTGTCTAGGGAGGCAAGAGCCAGGACGCTGGGGAGGAGCCTGGCACAGGGGCCTGCGAAGACCTGGTCTCTTGTGCTGTAGCCACCTCTGTGATTTTCTGCCACCTGCAGCTCTGGTCCTTTCTATCATGTCTTGGGCAAGCTCACACCTGCTGCCTCTTTTCTAATTCTCATTCCACCCCCCGCCCCAGGCCCCTGGGGGGCTCTTCTCCCCAGGCCGTGTTTAAGGTTTCTGTCCGAACCCTCCATCGGTGGGAGCTGAGCCCCCTCCACACTACTGCCCGGTCTTTGAGCTGCAGCCCTCCCTGCCCCTTAGTTTTGCTCCAGCCTAATTCTTAATCTTGCTCAGAGCTGGGAGGCCTCAGCTTTCGCACAACTTCCAGTTCGGCCCTCGTGCCTTCTGGAGCATTCTGGCCTGCTGACTCTGCACAGTGTGCATCTCACACACGTCCCCACTGCTGGTGGCAAGCTCCTCGGGCACAGGGACCCGTGGATACCATCTGATGGGCTGTCTGGCCCAATGCTCCATACCTAAGTCACCCCTCAGGCCGGCTCCTGCAGCCCTCTCCCCACCACACACGCCACGGTCTTGGAAGGGTGGGAATGGAGTGCCAGCTGTGCCCCAGACCTGCCTCTCGGGCGGCCCTTTCCTTGCCTCCAAGAATGACAAACCAACCACAGATGCAGCTGCACAGGAGGACTAGGGAACTGAGAGCACAAGGAAGAGCGAGGGACAGGGTAGTCAGCTGTGAGGTGCTCTTTCCTGCTGGGCACAAAAGTGCTCCAGCCTGCTCTGTGTAAGGGAAGTGCCTCCCTGCCCTCTGAGTGACTCAGTGGTCCTTGGAAAGGGGGTAAGGTCCTCGCCCACCCGCCTGACTTCATGTGGAGTGAGGGGAGCAGACAGCGCGTCGAGGCCTGTGTGATGGGGCTGTCAGCACTGGCACAGGTGGGTTTCCCTTCACACGGGCCCGAGCCCCTCCCGACAAGCTGCGGCTGGGCAGTGGCCTGGTCAGGGTGCCGTGGCTCCTCTGCGGGCACGCCTAGTTTCTTTCCCTGGGAAGGGGGAGCTCTGGCCCTGCTTCAACGCCAACAACTGGCAGTTCTGGGATTTCCACTAAGATGCTGAATTTCCCCAAAAGGAAGCAAGAAGCACTTACAAAAACTGCTCCTCGTTTTTACTCATGGTTAACCAGCAACCTGGCTAATCTCAGAGTCTGGGGAAGGAAGTGGGCCTCACTGAGTACTGGGAGGCCCCTGTTTTCTTTGCTGTGGAAAGCCAGGCTCGGAGGTGAAGCACTCACAGCTCATGGTAGAGGCACAGCAGCAGGCGCTAAGGAGAGGTCAGAGTTGGTTTTCAGTGTTCCTATGAAACACATCAGCGCCGTAGCTCCTTGGCCCTAGTGCCTTTGGCCCCGCTGTCATCCCTGAAAACCCCAAGAGGAAGGCGCACAGCCAGGGGTGACCTCCAGTGCTCACTTGGCCAAGCCACAGCCTCTGCACAGGTGTCTCCATCTTACGAACGGGCCTTGCCCAGGGCCAGGGTAGTGGCATGTGCACGCACATGTGTGATGCCAAGCCAGATGGGGGCATGAAGGAGCAGTCAGGAGGGCCACAGCCTTTAATCACTCTGTGCTGGAGGCCCCACTGCACCTTTCTGATTTGGTTCCTCATTTTTAGAAACGGGTGGGGCTGTCAGGGCTGGGGAGCCAAGGGCGCTGACTAATAACGAGCTCAGATCTGCAGGACAGGGCGGGCTCGTGCTCAGTCAGGCTGCAGGCCTGCCCCGACCGCCTGGTGGGCCGGTGTCCCAGGGAGTGTGGGCCCAAGGCCCAGATCCCTGGGAGTAGGCCACAGAGCAATGTGGCTGCTTCTGGATGCCAGGCCGAGATCTCAAGTGACTGTGGGAATGGCCACCCGGGACTGCACTGTGCTAGCGCGTGGCGGAGGAGGAAGGCCTGGCTTGGGACACTGGCTCTGCCCTGTCCTCGGGGAGCTCCGGTGCCCCCTCAGTACAAACAGCAGTCAAGCCTGAGGGGAGGCCAAAGCCATGGAATGTCATGGCGCCTCCTATGGATGCCAAGAGCGCACCTGCCTGGGAGCCGTTCGGCTTTTGTGCCACTTACGTAGACCCCTGTCCAGGGCACAGTGCCTGAAATAATGGCAAGAGTCAGGCAGGTCCCAGCCCTGCTGACGAAGGCTCTGCCCAGGCTGCAGCTGGGCAAGGTGAGAGTGAAAGTCTGGCTGAGGACTCCAGGCAGGAGACAGGGTGGGGGCTCGGGCTGGAAGCTTGCTCTGTCTGCTCCTGGGGGGTGGGGGGCGGCAGGGGAGGCCTGCTGTTCCCAGAACCAGGGGATCTAAGGGGGACAGAGCCAAGTCGGCACCCCTGGCAATGCTGAGCGTTCTACCAACAACGGCGATGCCGGCACCTGCGTGAGGGCCATCCTGCACCTGCATTCTAGCGTGTGATGAAGTGCCTAGGTACAGATCAGCCTCCTGCATTTAAATTCCTCATCTGGGAGACGAGGCAGGAGAGCCGCATGTCACACAACTAAGAAAATCAATTTCAGACGAAAACTTAGAACACGCAACCCACGAACAAATGAGGTGCTACGTCCCCCAAGTTCCCTGGCAGGGCGGCACTAGCTCTGATCATTATCTGCATTTGGGGTTCACTGTGGTGGGGTCAGGTAACAGATCATTATCCTGTTACCCAAACGCTCAGAAATGATAAGGTGTTTCCGAAAACTCACCTTTAATCAGCAGCGCAGCTGACACAAGAGCAGCCCATCAGAAAGAGGGAAGTGGGGCTTGGAAACCCTGAAGGCATAAAACTGCTCAGTCTTCAGAAGGCACCAAAACAGTTTTTGTAGCACATGATACCAAAGGATGCAAACACCCCGGCCCAAGTCTCAGTGAGGGGCTGTGTATCCCACAACGATGACAAGCTAAAGGATCCCTGCCAGGCCTCCCTGGTGGCACAAGGGGTTAAGTCTCAGCTGTCCAAAGCCACTGCAGCACGAGTTCAATCCCCGGCCAGCGAGCTGACCCATATGGTGCAACAGACCTCTCCTGTCTCCCTGCTGCTCTCCTCAGCAGTGAATTTCAGTCAATCCACCTGCCCTGCTCCGCACTCTGCCTCTGGTGAATCCTCTCACCTCCCCCTGCACCTCTGGCCTGCACCTCAGCTCTTGTATGCATAAATAAATAAATCTTAAAAAAAAAAAAAGTATCCCTGCCTTCTGTCTCTAAGACCCTTTCCATTTTTAAAGCCCTAATAGTGAGAAATCACCTCTTCCAGGAAGCCCTCCTGACTCTCTTTCCCAGGCAGGAATGACCTGGCTGAGTACTACCGCCTCTCTCAAGCATCTACTCCACTCGGACCCTACCATGGCAAGGTTGTGTTTTCCGTTCCTCAGAGGCCCCTATCTCCATCCCATCTCAGAGCCTTTGCCCTGTTTTTCCTTCTGCCCCAGGTCCTTCCATGACTGGGACGTGCCCATCAGGTCTCAAGATGCCCTCTCAGAGGGGCTGTCCCTGACTTCTGTTATTTCATACCATACATCACTTTTGATGTCCTCTTGTTTGTTTATGGTCTCCTCCCACCCGACGTAAAGTTGAAATGAACAGGAAATGCTTAGTGGCTACTCAGCGCGTATGGGAGGATAAAACCACCTCATGGAAGATCTGGGCTCATCCCACTACGCCATCTTAGCTAAGCTCTGGTAGGCAGCACTCCCCTGCCCTGTATGCCCAACTTTCTTTTTGCCATTTACAGAAGTTCAAGTTTGGTCAGAGGTGCCAATCTAATGCCCTGCTCTCTGCCTAAAATCTGCCCACAGCTGGTTCCCTCATTAAGAATGAAGAGTCAGGAAAATTTACAAAGAAAAAAATCTGAACAAACTGGGTCCAGGAGATCATTATCCAGGGGATCTGCCTCCCAGAGTGTGTGTTTTTTTTACCAACAGGAACCCCCAGTGAAAGCAACAATTTGGGAGGACAGGGCACAGGAAAGGAAGGCTGAGAGGCACAAGGTCCCGAAGACCAACGGAAACAGCCTGAAAACACTGCAGTGGGGGTGAGATAGGGCTCTCTGAGTTCAAATGGGGTGCTCTGAGGTCCCTGGCACCCCTGCATAAGACCGTGCCAGACACAAGCTCTGAGTGGCTGCTGAGGAATGCGCCCTCACGTGGCTTACTGCTCGCCTGTCGCAACAGGACCATGACAATGGCTGCAGTCAAGTGACTCACAGCCATGGTGGCCCAGAGTCACCAAGGCCAGTTTCCCAGGTGTGGTCACCAGAGGCACCTGGACGCTCACAATCTGGGTCAGCTCACAGCGGCATCAGCTCCACGCAGGCGAGGGCTGGTCAGCGAGGCAAGGCTGCAACCCTGGAGCCCTGGGGCTGGGGGACCTCCGACCCGCTGCCCGGCTCAGCGCACACACGAGGACACAACGGAGGCGAGGAGAAGGGAGCTGCCAGGACCATGTGGGCAGCATCAGGTGGTCACCAGACAAACTGCTGTCTCCCCTGCCATGCCATCCCCTGCAGAGCAGGTGGGCCCTCTCGCAGGCCCTGCACACGCACACTCCCTGAGGTCATGATGGGGAGCACCTGATAGAGGCTCCCGGCCCCCCACCCCTTTCATTCCAGTACCACCGGGGACAGCCTGGCCTCCCAGGCCCAAGCACGTAATGCTATCATGATAGGCTAGGAGGGCAGCACAGGGCCCGGCGCCCAGCAGGTGCTCAACTGATATTCGAGATAGTAAAAAATATGTGAGCAGACCCCACCCTCTGGGGGACAGGCTGGAGAAGCTCTCCTGTGCGGGAACGAGGCAAGCCAGGGTGTGTCCGAGAGGCAACGCAGAGGCCGTGAGGAAGCTCAGGGGCGGGACTGGCTCTATCCCCTGGACTAAGGCTTTAAGCAAGAACGAAGAATGAAGCGTCCTGACCCAGTTTTCTCAACTGCAAAATGGGGTGATGCTGACATGCCTTGGCAGTTGGGTGTGAACACGCTTTAAAAATCATAAACTGTCTATAAACCCAAGGCTGCCACTCACTGTGTGATGCGCGTCCCAGGAGGGTGAGTGGAGGGGCACTAGGGGCTGGGACACTGCTTGGCAAGGCCTGGAGATGCACTCCTCCGCTGCATTCAAGCCCCCTCCGTGGCTGGAATGAGGGCTTTGGTATCGATTCCCTCTCATGAGGGAATCTTGGTGCCTCACACACGAGCGAGAAATAAACAACTTGCCGACAGCAGGCTGGCTTCTTGTCTCTCCGCTGCACCAAAAGTACCTAAGATCAGTAACAGGGTAGAAGCCAGACGCCAGGGAGCTCGGGGCACCAGGGATAGTCGTGTGTTGGTTAACGACGCGGACAGCTTGAGAACGGCATCATCAGGTGACTTCATTGTCTGCCATCCTCAGTGTCATCACACATACCTCGGTGCAGACACCACACACCTGCGCTACACGGTGCAGCCCGCTGACCCCCACTGTGTGTGGCCCGTCACCGGAACGTCCCTATGTGACGCCCGACTGTGACACACGGCTCTGAAACTTTCTGGAAGGGATGGAATGAAGCCCCAAATGACTCAGCCTGAAGGAAGAAGAGTAGGAAACCTCCCAGGCCCGTCCAGAGCAGCACTTGAGGTGCAACTGCTCCCACAACACACCTGGGCCCCGGCCAGTCTCTGGGCCGCCCTTCCTCTTCCTGTTCTACCCACCGGCCAGCGAATGGCTGTCCCTGACTGCCTGCCCCAAGCTGGCTCAGCTGACTCCTTCTCCAGGGAGACCCCACTCCCCTCCTTCCACACGGGGCACATGCTCCGGGCAGCCATCCTCAGACGCTACGGGAGAGCCCCCCTGCCGTAGGTGGGGGTCTTGCCACATCTGCCAAGACAGCAGGCTCTCACCACCCCAGTGATGTTTCTGTATTCCCATTCCTGTCTTCCGTGGGAGGAAAGTGCCCCCGCCCCCCTCCCCAGGTCTCGCCTTTCCGTTGTCACGGTGCGATGAGCATCTGGTGTCGCCACTTCCTGAGCGAGGAGACTAAAGAAAATGCCAGTCTCTCTCCACTCGGCGGTTACGGTCTAGCGCCTCACCGCAAGGCCCAGGGCGGCTTCCGCCCTCGGGAAGGGCCGATTCCTTAGACCAGCAGTGTCTGGGCCTCTGGGCCACGGGGATGAGCACAGCAGAGCCAGCCAGCAACTCAAGACCCCAGTATGGGGACCCACTCCACTGCCTGCCTAGCGAGTCTGAGTCCTCGTGTCCCCTTCCTGTGTCCAAACTCAAAGCCAGTGACACGCCCTGTGAATCATCATCCTGGTTCTCCCTCGGGTCCGGTGGCAGGGACCCGCTCCCCAAGGCCCTGTGTCAACCACTCAGCTGCCGCGCATGACTGTGACACTCTCCTTCCTCAGCTGATCTGCTGCTGGGGAGGGGCTGAAAGTCTGGGGTCAAGGTCAGAAGGTCATATCCCCCCTTCTGAAGAAGGCTGTACTTACTCACTCAGCAAATACTTATTATTTATACGCGCCAGCTATCGCAAAGGTGAAGAAGAATCTAAGCTCACACCAAAGCGGTTAGCAGCAGGACCTGGGCAAGAGACCCAGAAGGGAGAAGCCGCATCTGGTCCTGTACAGGGGAGGGAACCAGTAGGAGCCACAGGAGTGACCCTGGGCTTGGCTCTGAAGGGGGGATGGAGTGTGGACGCAGGAAGAAAGTGGGCATGACGGGCAGAGGAAAGGCAGAAACAAGGGGGCAGTGTGCACCAACACAGACAGCAGAGTTGAGGGGTGATTTGGATACAAATGCCTGGGATGTGATTTCGAAGTGCCTCTTTTTCTTTTTTTAAGAAGATTTATTTATTTATGCATAGAAGTTGGGGTGTAGGCCAGAGATGTGGGTGTGTGTGTGAGAGGAGTCACCAGAGACAGAGTGGGGGGCAGAACAGGCAGACTGACTGTAATCCACTGCTGAGGGGAGCAGCGGGCGAGACAAGAGAGGTCTGCCGCGCCACGGGGGTCAGCTCCCTGGCTGGGGATTGAACTTGTGCTGCTGGCTGGCAGCCGATAGCTTTACAGTGCTGAGACTTAACCCCTTGTGCCACCAGGGAGGCCTGAAGTGTCTCTTTTGAAGACACTTTGAAGGGCCCTTGTGGAAGGGAGTCTGGTGCGCGCCCAGGCCCTGTGAGCCAGTTACAGGCACCAGGCAGGCCGACTGTGCTCAGTCATGGTGAGCATTGGCAATGGATTTACTGTCAGTTCCCCCACGTTTGGGTCTCCACGGTGGGATTCCAGCAACTAGAGACTGACTGCCTTCGTTCCAGATTTGCCCTGCAAATCACGGTTACTGAAGATGGCTGGGGGAGGCCTCTCTTGGCACAGTAACCTGTAGGTTGACTTGGCAGAGCCTACTGTCCTGTTTTCTTGCTGACTTCAGCCATGAGAGGAGAGTTAATAAAGAATAAAACACACACACCACACCCCTTAAAGGCTGAGCTGTCATCAAGTTGGAGGGGAAAGGTAACAGAGAACATACATGAAAACACACACACACACACACACACACACACACACACACACACACACACACACACACACACACACACACACACACACACACACACCCGCACTTAAAAACCTTTCTCAGGACAAGGTTTTAAGAGTGTGTGGACAGTTCTATGGTTGCTGTAACAGTCACCTACAATTTTCCTAACCAACACAATTTTAAAACAATACAAAAATCTTAAAGAGCTCAGAAGTCTCACGTGGCTCTCACTGGGCTAAGACCAAGATGTTGGCAGGGTGCTCCTTTCTGGGAACTTTAGGGGTTCTCTTGCCTTTTCCGGCTTCTGGAGGCTCCCAAAGGAGGCCTGTGGTGCTGCCTTGGCCCTCCCCCAGTCACAGCACCCCCTGACCACAGCAGGGAAGCACCCTGAAGATCAGAGTGGGCCCGCCTGGACAACCCAGACCATCTCCAGCTGCAGGTCCGCACTCCTAATTCTGCCAGCAAAGCCCCTTCGGCCAGTAAGGTAACTTAGTCCCTGGCTGGCAGATTTCGGGGTGGGGGGCACCCTGCCTATCACAGGAGTTCCAGTAGTCCTCCTTTATCCTTGATTCTGCTTTCTGTAGCTTCTGTTACCCAAGGTCAACCCTGGTCCAAAAATATTATATACAATAAGATACTCTCAGTATCTCTGGTGGGGGGAGGGGAGGGGGAGAGAAAGGGAGACTGATACTCCCACACTCACATAACTATGACAGCATGCTACAACTGTCCTACTTTACTAGTTATTATTAACCTCGTACTGCACCTAATTTGTAAGTTAACTTTTACCACATGTACGTATAGGAAGAAATAACATGTAGAGAGTTTTAGTTTGACCTTAACTGGGAACAAGCACATAGGGAGATTCAAATTTATTGCCTTTCTATGCACATGTAAGAAAGTGTAACAGGTATAAACTAGGAGCTACAAACACATTTTAGCAGGCGGAGCCACACATACAGAATCACAGATAATGAAGACTGAATGTACAGACCAGTCTGAGGGCCCTTTGGGACAACAAGGCTAAACGCCAGGGGCTTTGTGCGGCTCAGTCTCACCATGGAGACCACATGGAAAACTTGGGTTCTTGAGGAATTTACAGGCTGGCAAAGAAATTAAATCTGCAAAGCAGACATCGGGTAGAAACAGTGTTCTGGGTCTCATGGTGGCAGTGCACTCCCACTGGGACTCTCAAGAGCTACCTGAAGGCTGGGCACCCCGCACCTGGCACCCAGCTTCCTAGCTGAGGACCTGGGCCCAAGCAGTCAGCAGGGCACAGGTGAAATGTCACCCTTCACAAAGGCTCAAATGCCTGATTCCCGCCAGCACTGAGACTTAGGTCATGAAAATTGAATAGGCTGTTTTTTTCCAGGTTGACACTGCCGAAAACTTATATGGTTCCACTAAAACATGACTCTAGAGAAAACTGTCTAACATGCCCAAGGGGACAGGTGCAAGACTGCTTACTGCCACACTGCTAAAAAGAGCAAAAATTCAGAAACATCCTAAATTCCATTGGGAAGGGATGGAGAGATGATTGTGGTTTAACCACACAAAAGAAAGCTATGCAGCTGTGGGGAGAAAAATCAGAACTACAAGTGCCGGATCAGTGTGAACAAAATGCACAGACAGTGCTGAGCAAAAAAAGCAGGTGACACACACACAAACCAACAAGTGGTACCATGGACATGAAGGTGCACACTTGCAAAACAAAAGTGCTAATGAAGTGTGCAATGAAGGCATAAAGGAGGGTGGGGAGTTTCAACACATTGCTCATTTTACTGATCTCTTGCGGGCACTAGGCTACTAGTTGACCTAACAGACATTCTTTCTAAAGAGACCTTTCCTTTCTACGTCTGCAACACTTCATAATACAAAGTAAATGAGGTGCCTGAAAACAGGTATGCCCCTTTGTGACACTGGTATCGAACAGCTTCTGGGCCTGGTGAACACACGGCAAACTAGCTCAGTAAACACTCCTGGAAGGAGGTCGTCTTTTCCTGCAGGCTCTTCTGGGGTGCTAAGCAGACCCGTGGATTCTAGAAAGACAGCTGAGGGCAGAGAGGGCAAAAGGTCCTCCTCCTTGCCACTATCCTGAACAAGAAACTCTCCTCCTGGGTCCCAAACACTCTTACCTCTTTAATCTCCCACTTAGACTTCAGAGCCCGGGGCTTCCCTGGTGGCCTAGGGGCTAAGTCTCAGTGCTAACACCCCAAAGACCCGAGTTTGATCCCCGGCCAGGGAGCTTCCCACGCGGTGCAACAGACCGCTCCTGTCTTACCCACTGCTCCCCTCAGCAGTGTGCTTTAGTAAATCCCCCTGTTCTGCTCCCCGCTCTGTCTCTGGTGAATCCTCTCACCTCCTGCACCTCTGGCCTATACCCCAGTTATTCTATGCATAAATAAATATTAAAAAACAAAGACTCCCAAGTCCAACTGTCCAGAGGTGGCTGAGGGACCCCACCAAGCAGAAAGGGCCTGTGGCACCTCCTGTCCACACTCAACGCCGCCTTGGCGCTGCGCATCACGTACACGTGGCCAGGAGTCCAAATGTCTAGCTGGCAACTAGTGGGGCACTGCAGCAGCTCACATGTTTCTAGCGGATGAAATGCCGACTTGATGGGGCCCCAGGGAGAGGAGAAAGAAGACAATCCTAGGCTGGGGCCAATTAGGGTTAGGGGATGGAAAAACCCTGTCCCCATTCCACCATAAAGTCTGGCTTGAAGGGCCAGGCCGCAAGTGTGCCAGCAGACAAGCACGGCTCCGATGAGCCGAGGCGGTGAGGCCGACGGACCTGTCTGCTGGAGGCAGGGGCAGGGAGAGGTCTTGAGTCGGTGTGGGTGAAAGGGGGCAGGAAGTTCCCATTTACTTCCAGAGGGGTACCCTGAGAATGAGTCTCTGCTCAGTCCTGGGGTTGAGGCCCAAGGTGACAGAAAAATCATCATTGAAATGTTCTACTCCAGAGGGTGACAGTCAGGCGCCACCATCAAGGAGTAGTGGACGCCAGCAGTTTAGGCCCTGCAGGGGGAATGTCCAACGCAGACCAGAGGTCAGCCCACAGAGAGAAACACTGGGACACACGGGAGGGGAGGAGGAGAGGCTGCAGGCTGAGCAACAAGTCAACTGTCTCTAAACCACTTTGACACCCTGAGGTAAGTTTCAGCCTGGCTTCGCGGCCCTGACGACGGATGCCCACCACGCACGGCCAGGCCCCTCTGGTGCAGCCAAGTGCAGCTCCTGAAACCTTCGCGGCAGATCCTAAGCCAGAGGGAATAACTTCAGAGCTCTGATTTATTTTTAAAACCAATTGGACCTGTTCCCAACCAAACCCTCCAAGGCCTTGTCAGGCACCCTGCTTCCCTGGGGTTCTGCCCAGGCCTCCTCAGGCGCCACCAGAGACAGCAGAAGGCCTGTCATCGTCCCCATACAGGTCCTCTCCTACTCCAAGGCACCCACCACCTCCACCTTGTCCTTCTTGTTAGTGCATTTCTGACAACTGGGAAGCAGTGAGGGGGAGCGGGAGGCATCTGGGCCGATCACAAGCCACCAGGCAGCTAGCTTGCTCCCTCAGGAGCTTGTGTCTGGTGTGAAGAGAAGCACACTTAACGAGGACACGCCTGGTGTGGTGAGGTGGGCAGGAGACCGCCGGACCTGATGTTCAAAAGCGTGGGGAGGGCCTCCCTGGTGGCGCAGCGGTTAAGCGCTGCGCTGTGGAGCTGTTGGCAGCGGCGACGCGAGTTCGAAGCCCGGCCAGGGAGATTCCCACATGGAGCAGCAGACCTCTCCTGCCTCGCCCGCTGCTCCCCTCAGCAGTGTATTTCCGTTGATCTCCCTGTTCTGCTCCCCACTCTGTCTCTGGTGAACCCTCTCGCCACCCCATGCCTCTGCCCTGTACCCCAGCTTGCATGCATAAATAAATAAATCTTAAACAAAACAAAAAAAGGCGTGGAAAAGGACTTGCAGGGGGAGGGCACAGAGACGGGAAGGATAAGGAAGAGACCCACAGGGCCCTAAAGGGCAGCCAGCAAGTGGGTGAGACCCAGCATGGCGGGTGAGGGGAGAGTGCTCTGACAGGCCAGTGGAGGAGGAGGGAAAGCACAAGGCAGCCAAGAGGGCCCAGCAGACTGGTCCAACTGGACCAGGGGGAGAGTGGAATCAGGGCATGGGAGACAAGGGGTGTGAGCGCTCAGGGGTCTGGGAAAGTGCTGGTGGAAGAACTGCCTGGCACAGAAAAGCAACCTGTTGGCCTTCTTCACCACCCAGTGGGCATGTGTCATTTGGCCAGGACAGCATCTCCAACGGCTGTGTTCCCTGGCATCAAACACACTGGGTGCAAGGCCTGTCAGAGTGTTTACTGCCCAGGTGTGGGAACCCCAGCAGCAGGCAGCAGCCCTTTCCAACATGGCCGCAACCGGTGCTGAGTCAGGTCCTCGGGAGGAAATGGCACATCTACTTTCCTGCTTTTCCTGTGGTTGGGAGTCTCCGCGTGACCCCACTCTTGGGGCCCACTCAGCAAGTTTTTCTAGGATTGGAGCAGAAAGGGAAGACGAAGCCGTCCCCTGGGAGCCGCATGTGCAGAGTCCTGGTTACTGCTCAACAGGAAATGAGCAAAATGCACCCAAACTGCAGTGCTCAAAAGAAAAGGCTGCCAAATCCAGCCTCCATGAAAGACAGACAGACAGAGACTGAGGAGGGTGGAGGGGAAGTGAGAGGGGAGGAAATGGAGATGGGGGTGGGGAGTGAGAAGAGCGAAACCAGCTGCAGCCAGTCTGACACATTCTTCCACCCAGCTTTCCAGGGATAGCTTAGAAAAGAACGGGAAAGCCCGCCCCTAACACTTCACCAGGCACATTAGCAAGCCATTAGGGTTTGAGCGGGCGCTGTTTGAGCCAGTGCTCAAAGGGCCAGCAAGAGGTCCTGACTCCCTGGGGCAAAAGAGACCTGTGGTTTGAAACTCTTCTGCCTCAAGCCCTCCCTAAAGCTTAGAAACCTCACCCTGCCCTCGGAAATCAGAAACACAAGACAATTCTACTTTCCTCCTGCCAGAGTGTCCAAACCATGCACTTGCCTGCTCAAATTGAAAACGAAGTTTCCAGATTGAATCAATTTCAAAATATTGGCCACAAACCAAGAGCAGGGAAGGGCTGAGATAGGGGCCAGGGCAGAGCTAATTGTAGCCGATGGCCCCAGATCAAAGGCCCAGGCACACACATGCCAGAGGTGAATGCCTTCTGAGGGCCTAGTCACAACCTGTAAACTTTACTTGTGGGGAGACAGTGAACAGATGCACACAGGGGCAATTAAAGGGCAGAGAGGTGAGCTCAGGCCCTCAAATGTACCCAGCACTCACGCAGGTTCAGCAAGGTAAGGCCTAATGGAGAGGCAGGTAGGCAAATGGTACTACTGTCTAGGCTCACCTGCTAAGTCTTCTGTAGGTCTAGGGTTGCAAAAATGTGACAGCCCCCAATTGCTGAAATGGAACAGAGATAATGTGAAATCCCTAACCTCTCAGGCTGTTATTAAGTGGCACACAGAATATAATTAAGTATCCTATGGCTCTCCCTTAAAATACACCCAGATAAGCAAAGCTATTAGTGATTAGCACCCATGGGAAGTCAAACTGGTCTTTAATAAACACAGGCTTCTGAGTCAGAGGTGAACTTTCAGACTGACATACAGCAGTCTCAGGAAGCAGAATCAGAATGATGATCCCTCAAGCCTGCATTGTTAACAAGACACAGGACTTGCGGTTACAGTGCACCTTCATCACTGAACCGAGGGCCCTGCAAAGCTCAGGTTAGCCTAGGTGTATAGAAAGGCCAGGGAAGTGGTGGGGCTAAGGGGGCCCAGGTTTCTCTAGGAAATGTTGATCTCAAACTTCTTTATCTTTAGTCCAGCCTAAAGCATTGAGCTGATTATCCCACCAGGCAAGCTGGGGATACAAGGCAGTTCTGGTCACTAGGAAGGGGGTGAGTAGGATGAGAACATCCAGCCTAAGGCCCCTCAGGGACACTGCAAGTTCAAGGGTCTTCTCACAGAATGAGCTGGCAGAATGGCTTCCTGTAAGCGTGAACCTGACCCACTTCTTGTCACGTGCGTACATCGCAACAGCGAACGCCCTTCCCACATCTGTTGCCTCAGGAAGGTGGTCTTCCGGAGGTTATCCCCCAGCTGCTAAGCGCAGGGGGCCTGGGATGGGAACACTTTTCTCCAAACCTCGCCTGTCACCTATTTATTCCCAGCATATGGGGTCCACACTTTTATTCATGCCAAGGCCAGGGGGTTACAGTTTCCAGATTTTTTTATCTTAAGACCATTCTGTGCTTATCACTTAACAGGCACTTTGCTAAGAAATCAAAAGCATGATTCTACAGTGAGGTTTAAAGAATGAGATCAGAGCAGGCAGTACCTGGAAATTTTCCAAAACACCAGTCTCATCTCCCAGATAATGCTTACTCTACCAAGTTTGGGTCCTGCCCACCCCCTACTTCCCTCATCCTGTGCTTCTCACAGAAGTCCTATCTTTCCTTCTAGGCACAAGCCCAGGGCCTAGTTAGCATCCAACAAATTTCCAAACACTGGGACATGACAGTCATGAATTCACTCCTAGCTCAGATGAAACCAATCTCTCAGTTCAAACTTTCTCCCTCCTTTGAGGCCAAAAAGGGGTTTAAAAAAAAAAAAAAAAGTCAGGCTAGCATTCCAAGCAGCTGCTAGCTCTATCCCTAGTTTCACTCTCAAATCTCCACAGCCTGGCCACAAGAATTATTAGGAAACCAGTTGACAGTCTGGCTCTATAAATTAATGTCACGCAAACACACTGAGAAGGTAACATGTGAATCTCTGGATCTCACCAACAGGGTTCCTTTATCCTTCTGAGTTCCCCAGAAATCCTCATAAAAAGTATCCTCCGCCCTCTAGATGTGTGTAAATGGCAGACACTGTTCAGGGAGTAAGAATCACATAAGCAAGATCAGGGTGCATGCACACACACAGAAATGCCTATTTCTTTACTGCTTGCTTTTATATGAAATCTTCAACTTTTCTCATGCCAGACCCTCAGCCAGTTGGTAGACAGTTCATACTAAGAGTAAATACTTGGGCCTCTTGGTGGCCTATGGGTTAAGAGTCAGTGTTACCACTGCAACGGCCTTCCAGCCAGGGAGATAGCCCATACAGCGCAGTGGACTGAGCAGTATATTTCAGCGGATCTGCCTGTTCTGCTCCCTGCTCTGTCTCTGGCGGGTCCTCTCACCCCCTGCACCTCTGGCCTACACCCCACTTCTTCTACACAGAAATAAATTTTAAAAAGGGCCTCCCGTATGGCGCAAAGGGTTAAATCTCAGCACTATGAAACTATACAGAGCCACTGCACACGAGTTCGATCCCTGGCCTGGGAGTTTCCCACATGGCGCAGCAGACCTCTCCTGCCTCGCCCACTGCTCCCTTCAGCAGTGTACTTCAGTGGATCCGCCTGTTCTGCTCCCTCCTCTGTTCTCTGGTGAATCCTCTCACCATCCCACACATCTGGCCTAAGCCCCAGTTTTTGTGTGCGTAAATAAAAACATCTTAAAAAAAAAAAAAAGGCCTCCTTGGTGGCGGAGGAGTTAAGTCTCAGTGCTAACAAGCTATTGGCTGCCACTGTGGCATGAGTTCGATCCCCAGCCAGGGAGCTGACCCACATGGCACAGCAGACCTCTCCTGTCTCGTCCACTGCTCCCCTCAGCAGTGTACTTCAGTAGATTCATGTGTCCTGCTCCCCACTCTGTCTCTGGTGAATCCTCTCGCCTCCCCGCACCTCTGGCCTACATCCCAATTCTTATATTCACAAATAAATAAATCTTTTAAAACTGGGACTCTGACAATAAAGGAATATTTCTAAAGGAAAAAAAAAGTAAACACTCATAGACTTCCTGCTCAAGCCCAAAATGATTTTAAAGAAAACCTGAACATCTTCAGCAGAGATGAACTGGTATGGAATTAGATACTGGTAACTAGTTTACTGTCTGTATCACCAAAGAGATTAGGAACTTTTTGCTCATATCATGGCTTTACCTGCTAGGAACCAAGTTTCTCTGTCCCCAGCTCTCTCTCCCACATCCGCGTCAGTTCTTCTTTTTTTTTTTTTTTAAGATTTATTTATTTATACATACAGCTGGGGTACAGGCCAGAGGTGTGGAGTGGCGAGAGGCTTCACCAGAGACAGAGTGGGGAGCAGAACAGGCAGATCAGAAATACACTGCTGAGGAGAGCAGTGCGAGAGGCAAGAGAGGTCTGCTGTGCTGGGCGTCGAACTCGCGTCCCGGCTGCCGACAGCTCCACAGCGCCGCGCTTAACCACTGCGCCACCAGGGAGGCCCCCGCCTCAGTTCTTTTTCTCAATTTACCAATTACAATGCTATGAGTCTTTGAAATAAAGAAGCTGTTTCAAGACAGGGTTTCTCAACCCAGGTGCTAACAATATTGGACAGATAATTATGCTGGGGGAAGGCTGTCCTTTGCACTATGGGATGTTTAGCAACAGTCCCTGGACTCAACACTAGCAGCATCCTCTCCCCAAATCATGATTGGATTGCACACATGTGGTTATCTGTGTCTTGAGAACTCTGGAAAAGCAGACTGCTATCATAAAAATGGCCAAGTTTGTTGTTACGGTGTAATTATTCTCATTTTTCTCAAATCTTAAAGCAGGGTTTCTCAATCTTACCACTATTGCCATCTGGGGCTGGGTAACGCCTGGCTGTCATGGACTACTTGGTGTGATGTAGGCTGCAGTGCGGCATCCTGGCCTCTACCCACTGAGTGCCAGGTGCAATCCACCAAGTTGTGACATCCACAGATGTCTCCAATATTATTAAGTGTCCTTTGCAGGGTAGCAGAGCTGGCCCTGGTTGAGAAACACTGCTCTATAGAAAGAGAAGTGTTGCCTTATCTGTAAAAGGGGGAGTACAGTTATCCTTCAGGCAGATGAGCAAGACCAGTCAAGGCTAAGTGATTTAAAGCAGAGTGCCTACTAACACAATGGGAAGGCAGTAAATATTACTTAACAAGAGATGTCACTCTTGCACAGATGACTCTACTCTAAGGGCACAGAAGAGTATGGGGAGGTATTCCTAAGAATGAGAAAAGAAACACAGAGATGGCTGTGTCCCAATAAACAACTGGTTGTTAGAGGACCATGGAAACTATTGTGGAAGAGAATGGAACACAGCCAGGGTGATCCCTGAGTGCAACTCAACACAGGACTGCAGGAAGCCAAGAAGCTAGCTCTCAGAGTAGGACGTGGTCATTGCAGCAATTATCTGGGGCTGACCCTCAGAATGTCAAGATAATACATTGACCTGAACCACTAGCTTATACATTGTGCTTTCCAGGTTTTGTGGTGCTTCACAGATCTGAATGCAGGTCAGCCTGCTTCATCCCCCCCGCTCCAAGAGAAAAGGCTCTGGTGGCTGTCCAGAGAGGCCCAGATATTTTCTTTACCAGGGTGTGTCTGCTGGGATGGCATGGGCCACTAGTATGGGGCCTGACAGTTAGGGGTAGGGAGGGGACAGCTTCTAGAAACCTGTCTACATGAGGGAACAACGTGGCCCAGGGATTGTTACAAGATCTATGGCGACAATAGGTGTCCCTGCAGGGGAAACGACATCAGGGTCCAAGAGAGTGACCAGTACTCCAGGATGACCCAGTAAAGCACGTGGGGATCTGAGTCTGCTGGGCAGGGTCTAACCCAGGGCCAGATTACTTAATTCCATCCATCTGGGACAAAGGGTTATACTCTCAGCAACAATCCTAGAATGCCTTCTAGATTAAGTCTCTTTTCCCCCGGGGTTTAGCCATCATCTGGAATCTAGAGATAGTCTTTAAATATTTTTAGCCAAAGGGAATCACCTCAGTGCCCAGGCTGGCCCACCGAACAGGATGATCCCAGGGGGAGAAATCCAGCCCCTCTTTCAGTGTGATCTCCAAGACACATTTAAGAAAAACACAAAGTGCCTAAAACTATGTAGACTATGCTACACTGACTCAGAAAAGGGAACACATATCTTTGAAAAGAGACATAAAGAACCAGTGACAGTCCCGGTCTCTGGGGAGTGGGCCTGGATGTCTGAGGGACTGGAGTGAGATCCTAACTTTTCACTCTACCAGTTTAACTTCATACCGGGTCGATTGAAAGGGTTTTTCGTTTCGTTTTGTTTTGTTTTAATTGCTGTGAGACACAAATTTTCCGTCCCTGGGCTATCTGGCAAGACTCCTGTTTCGACAGCCTCTGGACTAGATTTTTCCCTTTCTCTCCCTCCTTCCTGATCTGGGAGGAGGGAAAGGAGAAGTGGGGTGCATTTCTGCGCCTCCAAGGGGTCTGCCCAACCTTCTTGGGGCGACAGGCGTTCACATGGCGCACAGGGCCTGGGTGACTTCACACGCAGCACCCGTCCCTCCGGGGGTCTCCCCACCCAGTGTGGGAAAAGAGCCAACGTCACCCCTCCTGTGCCTCCGGTCTACTCCTGCGCCAGGGCCAGGGACGGGCCGGGCCTGGCCTGGCCCCTCACTCCCGGGAGCCCGGGACTCGCCCCCCGCTTCGGCTCCACTCACCTGGCTCGCCTTGTAGAACTGCTTCTTCAGCCCGGCCACCGACATGTTGCCTCCCGCCGTCGGGCCTCCAGCCCGGACGCAGTGAAACGCAGGCAGGGCGCAAGTGATATGCTCTCGGGCGCCGCCGACCCCCGCACTCCTCAGTCGGCCTCCGTCGGCGCCGCCTCCACCTCCCCTTTAGCCTGCTCCGCGCCCGCCTCGGCGCCGCCTCAGCCCCTAGCGCGCCCGCGCGGCCAGGATATTACATGGCAACCACACACTTCCGGTGCCGGCCCTTGCCCATCTGCGCACGCGCGCCCCCTGCTGGCCGTTCGGCGCACGCGCTTTTCAGTTGCTGTGAGGGCGTCCCATCTCCCTGCCCAACGAGTGGACTCGGGCGGTCTAGAGGAGCCGTGGCGGCTGCAGCGATCCAGGGAGTTCCGGAAGTGGCCCTAATATCTTAGGAAAGGCGCTTAAATCTACCTGGAGAGGTTACAAAAGTGAAAGGCAGGTAGAACTCCCGAGACGGGGTTTATGAATCTGTAGATAACTGTTTGCTAATCTGAGCTATCCAATTCCTCTGTGAGTTTAGTCCTTTCCTCCCTACGCCCAACCTGTCCTGGGTACATCCACTCACTTGTCCAAGACAGACATCAGGATGTTACTTCTACCTCTTTTCCACTGCCCGCCTCTGTCCTCGGCCTGACCGGACCATTCCACCAGGCTGCTCTGGTGTGTCCAGGTTCATGTTCTTCCCTACAATTCATCCCCTGTAAGGCAGTCAGAAAGATACTTCTATAGCAATTCAGACCACACGTGTCCTCTGTTTAAAGTCCACCTACTATAACCTCAGAATACACTCCCAACTTCCTAACCAGACCGACAAAACTTGCATAATTTGGCTCTGTCAATGTTTCTGACTTAAGCGTTCTTCCTCTTCTGTAATCCGTGATCACTCAGCCTGGTGGCCTTTGTTCCTCTCTTGCATGCTCTTTACCAATCTTTCATTCATTCTTTGTGCTTAGAGAGATTCTGTTTGGAACGCCACCTCCTCTGGAAAGCCTTACTGCATCAATATATGCTATCGATCCTGATTTTTGACAAACTTATCGACAAAATTGTATTGAATGAATTGGAAATTAGTGATGGATCAGAATGAGTAAATGAATCCAGAAAGAGGAAAAAGAAAGTGATTATCTAAACTGCTTGCATCTTCACTACTGAAATGCTTGACAGGTCAGGGTGATTTTCTGAAGCAGAAATTTGCTGGAGGTTCCAAATGTCTTTATTTATTTATTAAAATATTAAAAGGGAGGTTCTTTCCCCAAATTACTTCTTCTGCCTATTCTTTTTTTTAGATTTGTTTTTATTTATGCATACAAAAACTGGGGTGTAGCCCAGAGGTGTGGGGGGTGAGAGGATTCACCAGAGGCAGAGTGGGGAGCAGAACAAACAGATTTACTGAAATACACTGCTGAGGGGAGCAGTGGGTGAGACAGGAGAGGTCTGCTGCTCCATGTGGGTTGGCTCCCTGGCCAGGGATCGAACTCATGCCACAGTGGCTGGTGATAGCTTGATAGCACTAAGACTTTAATCCCTGCGCCACCAGGGAGGCCCTCCAACTGTTTAACAGAAGCTACTGGACTACATCAGAGGGTTGTTTCAGTGTACACACGCGCTAACCTCCCTCCCCAGGATTCTAATAGTACTATTTTTAATCGTTTGAAAAAAAAAACCACAACACCATGTGATTCTCATGTATACCCTCAACAATGATCCACCAGTCTGAATTATTGCAGAATGCCAGAATTTCAAACAAGGGAGGGAAAACATTCTCATGGTTGAGGTGGGAAAACTTGAGTCCTTGAGTGAGACGTGACACCCAAAGTGATATCCCCAAATTCCCTTTCTCCACATTGTTTCCAACCAGTACCACTGATTTAATTATCCAATCTATAGACTCAGTAGAATTCCAAACCTGGGTTAAGTCTTCTCTCCCCACTTCTGCTCTGCTTTAGAAATTAATTTTGTGAAGGTCCAATTTCTTTGTGAAGTTTTTAACCTATGTGATCACACATAGGTATTGTGATCACACAATCAACTGGTATCTAGGCATTCAAGCAATTAAGCACTAGTGTATTAAGCACTAGTGTATTATTAAGCACTAGTTTATTAAGCACTAGTGTATCAGTGTCCATAGGTCCCTGGGATACACGGATGAGAAATTCCTGCCCTCACTAAGCAAGTGACAAAAACAAATTAATTCATCAATCAAATAAAACGCTGATAAACATCCGCTGTGACGCCCTCAAGAAAGAACAGGTGTAGGCACTTCATTTGTTGGGTTGGGGGAGGAATGATTCTGAGGTGTGAATATAAGATCTTCAAGTTAAGTAGAAATTAGCCAAGAAAAGAACTGCAGAAAGAGAGTTCTAGGCGAGGAAACATGTGCAAGAATCAAGAGGTTTAAACCAGAAACATTCGTTTTATACATTCTGAATATATTTACTGCATGTCAGATGCTTCTGAAGTATTACCCAGATTTCATTCATTTTTATTATCCCCCCAAATTATGATTTCAATTGCTGTTGCTATATTCAGCCGATTTCCAATTAGGTTAAACTCAAAACTTCAGAGTTCATCTAAATCGCAGTTTCGGTTGTCAACCCACACCCAAATAAAAAGTTTCATCCTGGTTTGAGAGACTGGCTCTCCCGCCTCCCGGCGACCTAGCTATCCCACGCGATCAGCCAATCACAGTGCAGAGCTCTCAGCTTGACACCTCCTGTTCCCAATCGCAGGGCACCTCCTCCAGCCTATGACAGGGAGGAAGCCCCACCCTTTCACGGAAATATCAATAGGGGACCCACAGTCGGAAAGGAAGTCACGGCTCTCGCGAGGATGTTTCCGGCGCTCCCCTCCACCAAACGCGACGCGTCACGTGACACGGTCTCGCCCAATTGACTCGCGGGCTGCGGGGGTCGCTGCGGTTCCCGCCAAATACGAGCGCGGCGGCCGCGGCAGCAGCGGCGCGGGCGGGAGGGTGTGCAGCGGCTGCCTCCTGAGCGGAGCCCGCGCCTCCTCCGCCGGAGGGGAGCTCGAGCCACCGTCGGGGCGATGCTGGAGGAGCTGGAGTGTGGGGCGCCGGGCGCCCGGGGAGCGGCCGCAGGTCTGTTCGGGCCTGCGCTTAGGGGAAGGGGGAGCAGGCGCGCGGCCTGTGCGGGCCGAGGCGGCTGTTGGGTGGGGGGGTGGGGGACGGGCTTTCCAACCCTGGGCTTGTCCCTCCGTACCTGGTAGCCGATCCGCGGCGCCCTTACCATCCTCAGGAAGGGCCTTGGGTACCGAAGGGCGACCTCTTTGACCTTATTGTTTCGGCCACTGTAGTATTTTTCCAGCTCTTTTGCATCAGTCCATCTTTCTGAGGCCCTTTGCAGTGACGAGTCAGTGGGGGCAAGAGGGGAAACTGAGACCCGGGGAGAAGAAAGGGCCGGCTTTGCAGTTTGTAAAGTGTGTTTGTGTCCCCTGAGCAAGTTGGACCCTGCACCCTCTGACCGGGTGGGAAAACTGAGGCCCCAGGGTCACAGGGGTTCTGGAACCCGAGCAATTCCCGTCTGGCGAGCCTAGTTAAGAGGCCTGAATGGTGGAGATCGTCAGGGAACTGGACTCTCGGGTTCTTGACCTTGCCCAATATGCAAAGTTAAAATTTGCCTTTTTCCTCCAGTATCTGGGGAGGGGGCTTTCTAGCACCTAGCAGGCACCCCCTGAAACATGAAAACCTGACTGCCCATATCCCCTGCTTAGCGGGAAAATTGCTTGGGGACTCATTTTATCCCCAGCACTTGGTGTAATGCTTGGCACATAGTAGGTACACGATAAATATGTGTTATTTCAATGAGTTAAGTGTTGGCAGGGACATCAGCTAGTCTAGTCCAGGCTTTCTCAGCTCCGGCACTATTGACATTTGTGGTTGTCCTCTGTGCTGTGGTGTCCAGCAGCATCCCTTGCCTCCAGCCATTACATGCAAGTAGTAGCCCCTCCCCATTGGGAACAACCAAAAATGTCTCCAGGCATTGCCAAGCGGCCCCTGGGGAGCATAATCGCCCCTTGGTTGAGAACCTGTACTCTAATTGTTTCCAGGCTTTGGGATTTCAGAGTCTGAAATAAGATTCATGTAAATAAAATTGGAGGAACTGACTGTAACGGACTTGCGATGTTTTTATTGGACCAAGGAAGGATGTTCAATTTAAAAAGTTCTACCTGCTGTGCTACGACAGTGTTATAAAAGAGAAGGGTATTTTAATGTCGGATAAAATGAGGTGGACTGTAACCTCAGAATAAAGGGCACTGGTAACTTTATACACAGGAGTGCTTTGACTTTGCTGTACCTTTCAACTGTCAGGTCCCTGGATGGGGTCCATTTTTTATGTCCACTTGAGGTTACTTTAGGACCTCATTGCTTTGCTCCACTTGTATCAAAGCTGGCAACTCGGGGCCGTGCCAATAAATCCTTGTTTCCTGCAAATACAGTGGCTAAGAATTTTCCTTTAGTTGGTCTGGGGGAGTTGGGTGGGGGATCCATGTTTTTGGCAACATAAACTTGAGAGTAATTGTTTTGAAATGGGTAGAAAGGAAAGATGAATATTTGGGACACATTTCTTATAATCCAAGGTAGGCAGTATCACCTGTGAACAAGCTGAGTCTTTAAAAAAGTACTCATATGTATAGTTTATAAATTGTACATAGATTGCCCATAACTAACCTAGATTTTTGCACTCCACATCTTCTAGCAGGTGTCAGCTTCTAAGCAATTCTAACCATTAAAAGTACTTATCCAAAGACAGTTCCATTTATGGTCATTTCTTTATCAGCTTTCCTATTAGTGAATGCTTGAGATTGTTTGGTACAGGGAAACATACTCTCCTATTTCTTGATAACATTTCAGTTTCTATCTGGCAAGCCCAAAATGCTTTATTTTGGGCTTTGTATTACCTTCATAAATTCCATTTAAAAAGAAAATAAGCCATATTTTAATTTACAGATCAGGCGACAGGGAGGGATTAGGTTGAAAGAGACCGTTTTAGGGCCGTATCCAGGGTGAAATTGATAATACAGTGTTTTATCTCTACTTTTCCTCATGCCCCTTTTCATTGCTCCTGCCACTGTATTCATTGGTATGCCACTCTGCCAGGTGCTGAGGTGGGTGTACAGTGTAGGTACTTTGGGGAACAAGTCTCCCAGCTTGTCACAGACCTGCCATTCTGTTGAGATATAATGAATATCACAAGTTTCAGAGGGATAAGTGCAAAGGAAAATGAAGCAAGAAGATTTGACCCAAAGGTGGAAGTTCTCAACCTGTTAACATTTGGGGCCAGAGAACTGTGGTGGGGGCCAACCTGTGCATGGTAGGCTATTTAATAGTTTTCCTGGCCTCCACCGATTAGATGTAAGAACCTCACTCCCAGTGGTGACAACCAAAAATATGCCTCGAGACTGTCAATGCGGGGGAGGGGCAGCAATATCTCCCCCACTGGAGATGGGCTCCATACACACTGGGTGCAGCTTGGGTACTTGCTACTCTGTTGTTTCCCACATTTAATAACTTATACTTTGACACTTATTCACAGCCATGGATTGCAAAGACCGACCAGCTTTTCCAGTCAAGAAGTTAATACAAGGTAACTTCCTGGGAATGGGTTAACTATTTATGCCTAATCTCTATTCGTCATTGTTTTCACAGTTATTTTTAATACCCTTAGATGCCCTTTAATACCCTTGAACAGAGGCCATCTCTTGGCGTCTTCAACAGAGGCACCAATGGGCTGTTGGGGACCTGCACCCTATCGTCAGACGCTGGGGAACCCATTGTCATACATATTATTCTCTTAGGCTCTAGGAGCAAATCCAGGAACCTCTGCCTTTATAGTAGGGTTTCTCTACTTCAGTATTGTTGGCATTTTGTAATTTCTCGTCATGGGAGGCAGTCCTGTCTTGTAGAGAGTTGAGCACCACCCCTACCCTCCTCCCCCAAATTGTGACAACCAGGGATGTCTCCACATATTGCCAGATGTCCCTGGGTGGACCTCTGGTGTACAGGCAGGTAAACATCCCCGAATCCTACATAGATAGGGCAGTGCCTTTGCCATTATGCCACATTAGTAGCTGGATTGTGTAAATTATGGTTTCAAAATTTTGTTTTTCCCTGCCAACTACCCCTTTAACCCTTTCTCCCTCTCCCCCACCTTTTAACCTCTACAACCTCACTTTGATTATCAGTGTCAGGTCGTTTATAATTATTTTGCTTTGTCAGTTCACTTTGATTCCTTTTACTCATGTATGTGAGTTGTCTAATATTTCTTTATCTTTCTGACTTAATTTTGCTACGCATAAAGTGAAGTAAGCTCTAGCTCTTACCATTATTGTGCAAATGATAACGTTTCATCTTTCCTTACATTCAGTTGGATGGGCACACCACATGTTTTTCCAACCTTCTATCAGTGGGCACTTAGGTTGCTTCCAAATGTGAGCTGTTGTAAATAATGCTGTGATAAATAGTGTGAAACATACACTTTTTAGTTGAAGGTTTTGTATTTTTAGGATAGATACCCAAAAGTGGGGTTACTGGATCATGTATCTATTTCTAGTTTTTTAAGTGGTTTATGTATTTTAATCATTATTTGGTTGTCTGGTTCACCTGTAGGGGGTTGCTGTCCATGAAGACTGGTGGTGAGATTGGTGGTGGTGGTAGGAATCATGTTAAAAGCATGAGGTTAAAGGATTAGGGGCAAACTGTGGAACCCAAGGGCGCGATTGTTTTAGAAACTAGTTAAGGACATTTTACATTATAGGGCCTCCCTGGTGGCGCAGCAGTTGGGCGCTGCGCTGTGGAGCTGTCGGCAGTAGCCACCCAGGTTCGACGCCCGGCCAGGGAGATTCCCACATGGAGCTGCAGACCTCTCCTGCCTCTCCCGCTGCTCTCCTCAGCAGTGTATTTCCATCGATCTGCCTGTTTTGCTCCCCACTCTGTCTCTGGTGGGGAGCCACCCCACACCTCTCGCCACCCCACACCTCTGACATGTACCCCAGCTTGGGGGAAAAAAAAAAGAACATTTTACATTATAAAATAGAAATATTGGCATTTAAGCAAATGTGGGCTCCTTGGGAAGGGCTCACTTGGATTTGCTCGTGGTCCTGAGGTATTGCTGTGTATCTCTTAGGACCTGCTGGAAACCTGGTAAGCAAGGAGAGGATAGCTGCTTGGTTGACAAGACAGGCTAACAGAGCCCGGGATGTTAGAGGAGAGGCAGAGAGAAAAATCTTTCCACAAATGTATCAAACTCATGTTTTTCAGAGCAAGTTACCTTCAAATGAGCTTGCCCCCCATTATAAATATATTGGGAATTTGGGGCCTCCCTGGTGGCTCAGTGGATTAAGTCTCAGCACTGTGAAGCTATCTACAGCCACTGCAGCACGAGTTCGATCTTGGCCAGGGAGCTTCCCACATGGCGGAGCAGACCTTTCCTGTCTCGCTCACTGCTCCCCTGAGCAGTGTATTCCAGTAGATCTGCCTGTTCTACTCCCCGCTGTGTCTCTGATGAATCTTCTCCCCACTCCACACCTCTTGCCTACACCCCAGTTCTTGTATGCATAAATAAATCTTAAAAAAAAAATTGGGAATTTGAACTAAATCTGGAACTGATCAGAAAATATCTCTTGAAATTCTGGTAACATCCCTGCTAAAAACTGGTCTTTTTTTAGGATGTTGGAAAAATGCACAATGAAAAGATAGCCCTCTTTTAAACTTTAAAATTCCTTCTCCCCAAGCCCAGCAAGGTCACTAATTTTCAAGTGTTGGAAATATTAAATATTGTCACACTTCACACTAAAAGAACGACCTTCTCTCTTTTCTTTCAGCTCGTCTGCCATTCAAGCGCCTGAATCTCGTCCCAAAGGAGAAAACTGAGGATGGGTCTGACGTCATGAGTAGTTCTCAGGGTGTTCCCATGCAAGACCAAGTCCCTGATTTGGAAACCTCTCTGGACAACTTGGAGAATGACTGTCACATGAGTTCCGACAGAGATTTTAAGCCAAAACTTGTCAATGGGAAGGGTCCTTTAGATCACTTTTTAAGAAATGGAGACAAAACTAACATTAGCCAGTCCACTGTGATCATTGATTTGACAGAGGACTCGAGTGATCAAGCAGACAGCTCTGTGGCCCATGATAAACGGAATTCTGAAGCCTCTGCTCAGGGGGAGGCGGTAAATGGAATCGCAGAAGAAACCAGAGACGAGAGGCAGTGCTTGCCGAAGGCCAATGAGGAGGACGGATCGGTGCTGCCTGGAGCATTCCTTTCAGACATTCCGTGTAACGTAAAGGAGGAGGCTGCTGGCTTGGGTGGCACAGAAAGGAGTGGGGCCAAGCTGAAAGATTCACCCCAAAACTGCCCTGAACTGATGAGTGGTCCAAGAATGTTCTTGGAAAAGGAACAGGATGGTTGGAGTGAAGCTGGGGGCACCCTGTTCAAAAGGAGGGTACCTGTGGTGGTCTTGCGGGATATTCTGGCTGTGAAACCCCCGCGAGCCAAGTCTCCAGCAACCCCCCTCGACAGGGGACTGCCCTCTGAGGGTGAGCTCCTGGATTCAGGTCCTGAAGAAGACTCAGTGCTTAGCCACTCATCCCTGAGCTCTTCTTCTCCTACCAGCTCACCTGAGGGGCGGTCTGCTGCCGGAGAACAGCCTGGCAGTCCCCTCCCCTCCTGCTTACCAGTCCACAGAGTGAGTATTTCCCTAAGTCCCAGCACAAGGCTACCTACCCTCATGTTTTTGTTGTTGTTTAAAGACTTATTTATGCATCCAAAAACTGAGGTGCAGGCCATAGGTGTGGGGCGGTGAGAGGACTCACCAGAGACAGAGTGGGGAGCAGAACAGGTGGATCTACTGAAGTACACTGCTGAGGGGAGCAGTGGGAAGGCAGGAGAGGTCTGCTGCACCATGTGGGTCAGCTCCCTGGCCGGGTATTGAACTCGTGCCTCAGTGGTTGGCGATAGCTTGATAGTGCTGAGACTTTAACCCCTGCGCCATCAGAGAGGGCTCCTATCCTCACTTTACCTGTGGATAGTGTGCCACCCGCCTGGCAGGTGGCTAAGCCAGTGGGGCCACAAGCTAGTTCTTATGACTTCCAAAAGACTTGCAGAAATCTTTTTTTCTATATCAAAAACCGGTGAGGTACATTGCCATGTGCTGGTGGCTTAGTCATGGTCGATCTGAAAGTCTCCTTATTTACATGTAATTGACGACACTGACAGTGGTAGTGAATAACAAACTTAAGCAGGCAGCTGTAAGTCCTCAAGTCATACTTCAGCTTCCTCCATTCCTTCCTCTTGTCCAGCACAGACTGGGGGGATGTTGTTGATAGAGGGTCAGTAAACTGTGGTTAGGAGACCCCAAGATTGCAGGGATCCCTGCATGGTGGATTCTGTAGGGTTAGATCTCATCAGCATAGCTACCCATCTTGAAAGCCAGCCTCATCCAGAGTGATGACAGAGAAAACTGCCATTTTTTTCCTAAAGATTTATTTATTTATGCATGCAAGAGCTGATGTGTAGGCCAGAGGTGTGGGGTGGTGAGAAGATTCACCAGCGACAGAGTGGGGAGCAGAACAGGCGGATCTACTGAAGTACACTTCTGAGGGGAGCAGCGGGAGAGGCAGGAGAGGTCTGCTGCCCTGTGGGAAGCTCCCTGGCTGCTGATAGCTTCATAGTGCTAGGAATCACTATTAACCCCTTGCGCCACCAGGAGGCCCAAAAACTGTCATTTTAGAGCCCTAGAATGCTCTGACTATTCTGAAGTATCTGTTTCCATACTTTTTTTTTTTTAAGATTTATTTTTTATGCATACAAGCTGGGGCACAGGCCAGAGGCGTGGGGCAGCGAGAGGGTTCATCAGAGACAGAGTGGGGAGCAGGACAGGCAGATCGATGGAAATACACTGCTGAGGGGAGCAGTGGGCAAGGCAGGAGAGGTCTGCCGCGCCATGTGGGAATCTCCTTGGCCAGGCATCGAACTCGTGTCGCTGCTGCCAACAGCTTCACAGCGCAATGCTTAATCACTGCGCCACCAGGGAGGCCCTGTTTCCATACTGTTTTTGGTTAGCACAGTCGAAAGTCCCTGTTCTCACCTGACCTTACAGCTTGGGTAGACTTGATAAAATTGGCCAAGAATCCCCAAGTGTGTTTAATGATGGAATTTTGGGGTTTTGGTTTTTTTAGCACTTTCACTTAATTCTCCTTTGGTTTTTATTTGGGGGTGGCTCATTCAGTCTCTACTTGCTTAATGTACCCTTAAGTCACCAACCTGGATTGATTTCTGAAATTTGATCTGTAAGGGATTGTTTTTTTAGGTGATTCCATTTTATGTCCTTTTACCTCTTAAGGAGAATAGGAGAAAGGAAAAATGGTTTCCTCCCTAGGTTCACAAAATATCAATCAAGCGTAAAGCAGTCTTTTTTCTTCTAAGTTCATAATTGTGGCAGACTGTGATGTACATTTTTAAAACTAATGTCTGGGCCATTGTTCAGACTTGTTCCATCTCTTAAACTGCATGCAGACCGCTGCTTCTGCCTTGCGAACTGCTTTGTGCTGTGACTGTTACAGCCGACGGACCTGGACCACATGACACATGCCGGTGTTTCCATTCTTCTTAGTAGCTTCATTTTTGAAGTGTGTTTTTGTGCTATGGCCAGAATTGAGAGGCTCCATAGTTGGACATTGTCGTGAAACATGTCCACTGGCGCCATCGGCCTAGCAGCTGATGCCACATGAGCCCAGCAAGCTCAGCTGAGGAAATCCTGCGTCTGCGGCGCTAGGTCTGAGGGAACACGGCCTGGGAGTTAAGGATGCCCTGGAAAGGCAGTGCCCGCAGCTTTACCGACACTTCACGCTGCAAGTGGCGAAGGCTTGGGACTGCCCACGAGCCTGTGGCAGAAAGTTGCCCGTCTCCAGCAGGGGGGTCTGCCTGTGGAGAGAAGGTCACACAGGTGCTGGGTGACACCCCGGGTCTGGGAGCAGAGTGAAGCGTCACAGAACACTTCTGTGCCTGGCCCAGAGAGACCCCTGCCAGCCGCGTGTACACCGCTTTCGGGAAATCTCATCACTTCCAGACTTCAGAATTGACTGACTTTGTTCGTTTGTTCATTGCGTAGTTGGCGCCTAACTGTGACACTGTTCCCCGCTCTGGGCCCAGGTTTCTCTTCACTCTTGTTTCTTTGGGGTATGTCCCTCCCCCAGGGCTGCCATTGCTTTTCTACTGTGTGGCAGGCACTGGCCTGATCCCTTAGGAATACACAGTGTCACTTTGTTTCTTTACATGGTGCACATGGTATAATTATGTTTCTTTCTCATTCCAGGGAGTCTAAGCTGTTTTTTGGAACCGGAAGGTCTCTTTTTTTAAGGGCTATATTATACACCTAGGGTGTGGCTGTACTGTAATTTAAAGAGTCATTCTTGTTACTGGGTTTTTCTGTTGTCTCTAAAGCTTGGCCTACCTCGTGATGGTCTTCGTTTCATGTGTCTGCTTGGGCTCTTTTTAATACGGCTGGGCCAGCTTGGGGTATAGTCTTCCCTTCTGCTTTCTTTCCCTTGCTAGTAGGTGGTCTATGCGTCTGTTGAACCTTTCCAGAGCTGCCTCTCTTCACCTTATTTGCTGCTGTTTCCCTGGCCTGGGTTTAGGAATTAGGTCTCCTTATGTACATAAAATCACAGAAGCGGCTCTTGAGAATTCTTCCAAATGAAGTAGAGGAATTTTAATGCACAAACACAGTGAGCTCCGCCTGGACTACTTGGGGAGGCGGAGGTGTGTGCTTCAGCTTCCTTTTGGGATCCTGGATCCTGTTTTTGGCAGCTGAACTCAGATGGGTAAGATAGATGGCACATAATTCTGACAGAGTTCTGTAAAGACTTGGGCCCTCTGTCAAGAAGACAAAATAGTCTCAAATCAATGAGGCCCTTCCCCATATCTAGTAAAGCAGTGGAGATGCTGGTTTTAAATTATATAGGCATTGCTCTGGCTATTGGATGGCATTAAACCTGCTCCTGGTAGCCATGTCAACTCCTGGACTCGGGGCAAGAGGCCCTAGATTCTGTACCTGGAATTCAGCGACAAGTATAGGCAAGACTCGGGAAATGTGCTCCCCCCCTCAGATATTCCCACATGGGAGTCTGGCAGTCACATCTGGTGCTATTATCTTTGAACTCAAAGGACAGCATAGAGATACAGCAACTTACCAATTTTGCTGTTAAATCCTTTATTCTGGGGTGAAGTCCACATACTTTGCAGGCAAAGTGGAGGCTGGAGAAGCAGGTACTTTTTCTTGGGCACATGTTGAGACAGCGTTGCTACCTGGCACTTCTGTTAGCACGTGCCGGGCAAAGATGGGACTGAGAATGCTGGCACAGTCCCGAGTGCAGTTGAGCTCCTGGCAGACTGTGGCCTTCCCATTCCCGTGCTGGGGGCTTTCCTGAAAGGGATGAGTCCAGAAAGAACTCAGCATGTCACGAGAGGGAGGCTTCTCGAGGGTACTCGTCTGTGCATTTTGTTCTGTCACAGGCTTTGCTTGGGGGCGAGGCTTCCCCAGACAGAGAAGTCCGTGACCTGGTTTTGTCGGGCGGCGAGATCACGCCAAGAGAAAAGTGCCTTTGACCAGTCTCAGTCTTTGCCTCTCCCAGTCTGCGGCGGACCTCAGGCGGTCTTCCCGCCTCGTGTCTGCGCCTTGCTTTTGAGTCCAGGGGTCTGGATACCGGGGTCCTCTTCTGAGGGTCACTTGGGCTCCATGTGAACCCTTTGTTCATGTCCCTGCCTAGGACCGTAGAGCCCCAGGGTGACAGGCATCCTGGTAAATCCTGTCACCCACGCTCAGCGTGCAACAGGGCAGTAGAGTATAGGGGTCCAGACTGGAGCGCCCCCGCTGGTGAGTTGACCTCTATTCTGCGCTTTCGCTCCACAGTCTGAAAAGCTGATCTGCACCAGAGCAGAGAGGATTTTGTGGCGTACGGGAACCCAGCCATAGGCGTGTTTTCTCTGATTCACGGTGTTAGTTCTTAAATATGATACCTACAAAACTCGCGTAATATCCCCACTATCCGCCTCTTCAGGAAATCGGCAGCCGTGGCTGAGCCTGAGCACCGTCCGGTGTGGACAGGGCGGTCCTCTGACGGCTCTGCCACGGGCCTCACTTCCAGGCCACTGACCACTGCTTTTATTGTCAAGCTTGCCTTGTTCTGTTTGGCCCTCTGCACTCCTCCGTGTCTGCCCCGCCCTCCCTTTTGTCCTGGGTGCATGCGTGTGCACGTTCGTCGGAGTGCTTGGCCCTCTCTAGCATTTTTGTTCTGGAGGTGGGACTAGGCACCTGAAAAGGTTTTCATTTTTCTCACTGTGCAAAGAAGTTCTTGATAGCGCGGGTCACCTCCCCTGTCCACATGTTAAACAGTAAATGTCTTTCATTTCAGATACCTAAGAAATTGGTCAAAGGCTCTGCAGAGAAGAACAGGATGAGACTGCTCAGAGTAAGACATTTTCCCTGAAATAGAACATGACCCTGCTGTGCTTTTTGCATTAAATAGTAAGCAAAGCCCTTTGCGCTCCCCGTGGCCCCGTGGTGCCTGCCGCCGCTTACTCTGACCAGCAATCTCTTGTCGCCTCACCTTACTCTTGACGTGTGGATTGCATCATTTTAAGCTTTGCTAAATCCTAAGTTTTTGCATGTAGCCTTTTCTAAGCTTTTTTCATAATCATTACCACAGCTACTGCTACCTCGGGAGTTGGGCTTCTTCCCGTTACAGCTGAAAATCGCCGTCCACGGGGTCCCTGCCTCTTCCTGGGTCTCAGTCTCCTGCTGGTGGGTTCCAGTTCCACCCCTCCCCAGGGCCATAACATTTTGGTGCCCTCTAAACTAGATGGGTGATTATTGTTCAGTGGTTTCCTGCTCAGTCTTTGATGTTATTATCTAGGATTCAGCTATAGGGGACCTCTCTTGCAGTGAAGAACAGAGAAGGCCAGTGGGCGCTCTGCCCGCTGCCGACTCGTGCCGGGGACAGCGAGCTACGTGTTCACAGCCTGTAGCTGAGCCAGCTGTTGATGGCCTTTTTAGAGTTTCTCTCATTCGCTGGACTTTCTGAGTTGGGCACATGAAGGAGCAGGGGCGGGGACAGGACTGGGGTCTGGCTAATGAGAGCTGATACCTTTGGCTTCCATTTCTTGGGCAGGCAGAGGAAACGTTGCAGAAATAAACATTCAGCCATTTCTGGCTGCATGTCTGTCTCCGTGACTCTCATAAAGGATCAGAGGTTTATCAGGGCATGCCTATGATGTCCGGTGTGGACATGAGGGCGTAATCACATGCCCTCAGTTGAAGCCGAAAGCTCAGTTGTCAGGTCCTTGGCAGTTAAGAAGCCCATATTGTCTGGGTAATGGCCTTTGAAAATTACCTCGTGTTGTGTTAGGAGCTAATCGCCCATTCCATCAGGCAGGTAAACTTTTTAATAGGAATTTAAGATTATATAATAACTCAATGCCCCAGGCCACATACTGATTTTTTTGGAATGAGGAACTGATGTGATAAAATGTTCCAACTTCAAAAAATAAAACATAAAAGGAACTGGTTGTCTTCTGCCGCCAATAATCAATTCTTCACCCCTTCATCTAACCTCTTTTTCAGTTCCTGATAGTTTCAAAAATAAAGAATTTTATTTTTTTGCTTTAGTTTTTTATGTGTTCTCATTCATTCCCCATCATTTTAAGACTTAGCAGGTTTGGTGGGAATGGAAAGAAAACTGTGTTTTTGTCTTAGAAGTAAGGAGACCAAGCCTGCAGGTATTTTTAATATCTTTATTTTGCCATTGCTTTCCGGTTAAATAAATGCAGTTCAAGCCTAGTAGCCAGTACCTTGCAAGGGCAACCAGAGATATTTATCAATATTTTTTAAAGTTAAGGAAAAACTTTGCCCTGTGATGAAAGATGGCATTTTCCCCTCTCCAACTGTATTGGTTTGCTGAGTATTTACATAACTGTATAATTTGGGGAGTCCAGCTTCACACCTCCCGTGTGCACGCACCTCACCCTCCACCAGAGCTCCGGCGCCAGCAGCCTGTCACCGCCTTCCTCCCTCCACCCCTCTGGTAACCAGTTTGTGGGTCACAGTCTAGGAATTCTTCCCGCTGTGCTTTCCCTGTTTGCTTTCTTTGGTTGTTTATGTTCTGCAAGTGAGTGAAACCATTCAGTAGCTGTCTTTCACTTTCTGAGTGAGCATTGTTACCTCAAAATCCATCCATTTTGTCCCAAAAGCTACTAGCTTTTTAAAAATACCTGAGTAGTATTCCACTGAGCGTATATTCTACAATTTCTTTATCTAGTTAAAGAGGCATTTTAAACAGATGTTGTCCCGACCTCCCTGCAAAGGTCCTGTGATCAAGTGACTAATCCTCCGCGTCTGTCGCGACGGAAGTCCAGCACGCGTAAGGGTCCTTGTGCACCAGGATGCCGAGGTCTGGCTCTGTCCTAACAGCCCCTCAGGACACCGACCTGGCCTCCGGGGGCCTCAGGACTACTCCTGTCCCCTTGTCTCTTGGCTGCAGGACAAGGAGCGTTTGGGCAAGCAACTGAAATTACGAGCAGAAAAGGAAGAAAAGGAGAAGCTGAAAAAGGAGGCCAAACGGGCCAAGGAAGAAGCCAGAAAGAAGCGAGAGGAGGAGAAGGAGCTGAAGGAGCGGGAGCGGCGAGAGCGAAGGGAAAAGGACGAGCGGGAGAGGGCAGAGAAGCAGCGCCTCAAGGAGGAGCGGCGCAAGGAGCGGCAGGAGGCGCTGGAGTGAGTGCCCGGCCGCCCCCCGGGCCTGCCTGCTCTGCGCGCTGGAGCCGGCCAGCTCTTCCTCCTGCCCCTCCCTGTCCTGAGCCCCTGATGCGGAGGGGGGAAGAAACCTCTGGTCTGCTGTGCTCTGGCCCCCCTGCACTCTGCGGGGACACCACCTCAGACCCCTGGCCACTCTGCTGCTTCGGGAGTGCAGGCTTTGTGCTGGCTAGTGACGTCGAATTTCATGTGTCACAGGGCGAAACTGGAGGAGAAGCGGAAAAAGGAAGAGGAGAAACGGTTGAGAGAGGAAGAAAAGGTAGAATGTTCTCCCTATATGAGGTCCAGATGTCATAATGGGATTTTTTCCTTGTTGCTGCCCAGTGTTCCCGAGGGAGTGGGAGGCCTGGGGCGCCCCAAGAGGTTCAACTGCGGGTGTGTAAATATGGTTTTGTTGCTTGTTCCACGTACCCACTGGCTCAACATTCCTGTCCCGCCCACGAGCTAGTCTGAATTTTTGAGATTGGCCGTACTCGGGTTGATTTGTTTTGAAACTTAAAATCAAAATTTTCAACGTAAAAATGCTGGCGTTCTGGGGCCTTCATTTCTTCAACCTCTCATCTTAAATTGCAGCGCATTAAAGCAGAGAAGGCCGAAATCACGAGGTTCTTTCAGAAACCAAAGACCCCCCAGGCGCCCAAGGTGAGCAGCTGGCTTCCTTTGGCACCACTTTTTGTTGCCTTTTTCCTATTTGAAAATAAAAGGGTGTCTTCCGACCATCCAGAGGGAACCTCTTTCACAAGGAGCTCTTGTTTTTGGTAAGATTCTGACGGTTCATTATTTTGTTCTTCACTATGTTCTTGAAAAGGCAAAGTGACACATTTGCGAAAACTGCACAGTATTCAGAAGTTGCTTCCTGAACAGTTTTGTGTTGGGAACTTTGCAGAGAGGCAGGGAAAGGGGGAGCGATGGCCTGGTCCTTAACCTCCGGGTATTTATGCTTAAGATGGGGGCAAGGGAGAGCTTAAAACAACCACACGGAGCTCTCCAACCCGCTGCCAGTCACCTTCTGGCCCAGCATTTGCTGTGGAACCCCTGATCCCACCCCCCGGCCCCCATTCTTCGGAAGTAGCCCATCTCCTTTGATAGTAGTGTACCCTTTCACACCTTTCTCTGCCTTACACATCTGCATCGACTTGTGTTTATATACATACAAATCAGGACTCTCTTCAATTTGTGATGTCCCGTTTTGCATGCTTAGCTGTGTCTTGCATTCTTGGGCACGTCTGAATTGATAGTCACGGGTTGCTTAACGAGGAGCTGGGGTTAGAGAGATGCATCATCAGATGAGGTTGGCCTTGTGCAAACGTCCCAGGGCTTGCACACCCCTTGATGGCACAGCCCACGTGAGCCTGGACTGTGACTGTTGACCACGGTCGCGTGCGGTCTCGTTTAGCAAGGTGTCACTGAGGGGCTGATGTGTTCATTCCTCTGGTGGCTGCCCCTCACTCCCCAGCGCAGGTGGCACCACTGTTGCTAGTCCTGCCGCTCCTGACCGTCCGCGCCCAGGGCGTGCCTCTCTCACCAGGGCTGTCCTTTGAGACGACCGCGGGTGTGGGTTTGCCGCCGGGCCGAGGACTTGCACGTCGACACAGCCGCGTTAGTGCCCGTGTTCCCTCCCAGCCGACGCACGTCCCTGTAGCCCGCGACCCGGTCTTCCCGCCCTGCCTGTGCTGGGCACGAGGATGTTCCCTGACTTGGCGGCCTGACGTGTGAGACCTTGCTCTCCTTGCTTCGTGTCACGTCTTGGTTGTGGGGCAGGTGAACATGGCGACGTTTGTCTGCCGTTTATTTCTTCGATGGGTTGCCAGTTCCCTATTTCTCCCTATTTTTTTTTCCTTGGGCTCTAGTTCTTCCTAGGCCCTGGATTTTCATCCTTGATGATGCACCCACCAATATTTTCTCTCAGTCTGTTATGTGCCTTTCACTTTGCTTATGGTGTCTGTGATACGGAAATTTTTCATTCTGATGTATTTTTATTTTCTGATGGCATGTTGGCTTTTGCATGGGAAGCTTTGTGTATCCTATGATTACAGATGCACTTTTGTTCATGTTTTGTTTTTTATATTTAGTTCCTTGTCTTACCTGGACCTGGAACTCCTTGCTCTGATACAGGCTGTGGCCCTGGCTGTCCCCTGGATGTTCCCAGTGCCCCTTTGTGAAGAGAACAGTCTGCTGATTCTAGGCCAAATGCTGGAATTGCCAGGGCGTTTTAAAAAATTGCAGGGGTCCAGCTCCCTCCCCAGAGAACCTGATGGGCTCCGTTGGACATTGGCAGTTTTGTTTCCCACAGTGAGTGCCATTGGCCTCACCTGCTCTTTTCTTTCTGAGGTGAAAGGCTGGATTTTGATACAGAATTTCAGAGACATTGATCCCTCTCCTAATGCTCCGTGCAGTCTGTGTTTGGCTTTGTGGACAGTAAAGATGCTGACGGAGCTCTGATCAAAGGGAAAGCAAATCCATCAGGACTTAGAAGAGGGAGATTCTAGGGCCTCCCCGGTGGTGCAGTGGTTAGGCGCTGCGCTGTGGAGCTGTCGGCAGTGGCGACACAACTTCGACGCCCGCCGGGGAGATTCCCACATGGCGCGGCAGACCTCTCCTGCCTCGCCCATTGCTCCCCTCAGCAGTGTATTTCTGTTGCTCTGCCTGTTCTGCTCCCCACTCTGTCTCTGGTGAACCCTCTCGCCCCACGCCTCTGGCCTGTTTCTTCAGAAACACGTTCTAACATTTCAGGTTCATGTCAGGCCTCTGTTGAAAATGAACTTTGGGTTCTATTCTTGTGTTGTGACAACATGGCTTTAGCAAGCCAGTCTCTCTGCTGCGCCTTGTTTCTTCCTGGGAAACTGCGAGGGGAGGGCTGATGTCTGGTTCCAGCTTGCTGTTCTCTGCTGAGGGTGGCGTGACTGAGTGCCTCTCCCTCAGCCCAGGTCTTGTTTTCCTTCTTCAGAAAAAAGGTTTACTGAGGTATGATGCACAGTAAAACTCACCCTTTTCAGGGGTGCCTTTCAATGAATTTTGAATATACGTGGGGTTCCGATCTTTGTAATCGAGATCTAGAATATTTCTGTCTCTGTAGTCAGTCCCCTCTCTGACCCCGCGCCCAGGCAACTGATGGTCTTACCTCTGCCTATAGGTTTTGCCTTTTATGGAGACTCGTGTAATGGCGCCACACAGCAGCCCCTTGTCTCCTTTGCCTACTTGGATGCATCTGAGAAGCAGGGATTCTGCGCGCCCCGCACCTCCTTGCCGTGCTTGGTGGTCCTCCGCTTCCCAGCTGTGCCACTGGTCTCTTCTCCTTTCAGACCCTGGCCGGCTCCTGTGGGAAGTTTGCCCCCTTTGAAATCAAAGAGCACATGGTCCTCGCCCCTCGGTGTCGGACTGCCTTCGACCAAGACCTCTGTGATCAGTTGGACCAGCTCCTCCGGCAGCAGAGCAGCGAGTTCTCCTTTCTGAAAGATCTCAAAGGTCGACAACCCCTTAGGTCCGGACCCACCACGGTTTCTAACCGGAACTCAGAAATTTTTAACAGGTTAGTGATGGGGCGACTGTAATTTGCTGATTGGTGAAGTTAGAGCGCAGTTGACAGCACCCTGGGTGCGGGTGGGGAGACCAGGCAGCGCTCGGGTGCTGGCCCACTGCTGACTCACTGGGGCCAGGCCTTAGGCCCTGGACATCTCCCTCCTGGCCCCCTGAGCGCCTCTGCGGTCTCCCGTGTGCAGTGGCCTTGGAGAAAGCTGTGGCGTTGGCACGCGACTCTGCCCGCCTCTGCTGCGAGGGGTTTCTCTCTGTGCCGACCTTCCTCTTGGGGCATTTCCCTGTTCTTGCTGACTCAGTTTTTCTCCTCTGCCCCAGTTACATAAATGCTGTTGGGCAGCAACTTGACCACCTTGCTTCTCCTGCCCGGCTTTGGGTCCCTGGAATAAACGTTCCTGAGCTTCCTTCAGGAGCAGTCACTGCTGCTCTGCGACGGGTGCCCTCCTGGCGGGGTGCTCTGGCCTGTTTCCCCGGGAGGCTGAGGGTGGTGAGGAGGAGGTATGTTGCTGAATGTGGCGTTCCCTCAGTGACGTGGTGATCGTGGAGAGCAGCAAAGTCGATGGCGTTCCTGAAAGGAAGAAGTTCGGCCGGATGAAGCTCCTGCAATTTTCCGAGAATCATCGGCCAGCATACTGGGGGACCTGGAATAAGAAGACCACGGTGATCCACCCGAGGGCTCCCTGGGCCCAGGACAGGGTGAGTGTGGGGGCCAGGTGCACACCCTCGTTTTGCCTTCCTTCCCAGTGGGTTCTTGAGTTTTGTACATTTTCCTTCCAACCCTGAAGATGGTGACTCACTCATGTATTGTCTTTTCAGAAGCTGCTTGACTACGAGGTGGACAGTGATGACGAGTGGGAAGAGGAGGAGCCCGGAGAGTCCCTGTCCCACAGTGAAGGGGTGAGCACACGCACACTCCACCAGAAGACTGGGGCCAGGCCAGGTTAAACGGACCCACAGCTCATGTTTGACCTGTAGTGTTACTGACAGTTGCAGCCAGTGTCTGGCTTTCTGACCTCTTGAAAATCTTTATCTGATGACTCTGACCGTCTGGCCATGTGGACAGTTTCAAGTGGGGTGTGCCCCATTGCTTCACCCCTCACCTTCCATCTGAACTGCTTTGCTGGTTTGCCTTCTGCCTGAAGCCCCCCACCACTGTGACTTATCAGGACTGGCTAATGGGGTTTGTGCCGACCCTCAGAAGACAGCACGCAAAGCAGTAGATGACTTTTTCTACTTTAGATGTTTACAGATGAAATTTTTTTAAAGATTATTTATTCATACAAGAGCTGGGGTGTAGGCCAGAGGTGGGGGCGGTGAGAGGATTCACCAGAGACAGAGTGGGGAGCAGAATAGGCAATCTACTGAAGTATACTGCTGAGGGGAGCAGTGGGGAGGCAGGAGAGGTCTGCTGCGCCATGTGGGCAGCTCCCTGGCCAGAGATCGAACCCAGGCTGCAGCGGCTGTGGACAGCTTCGTAGTGCTGAGACTTTAACCCCTGCACCACCAGGGAGGCCTGCAGATGAAATTTAAATGAAGCATGACCTGTTCCCACATATTATGAACATACTTCCCTCCTCTTTTTAAGGATGACGATGATGACGTTGGAGAGGATGAAGATGAGGATGATGGTTTTTTCGTGCCCCATGGGTACCTGTCTGAGGACGAAGGAGTAACTGAGGTGAGGGGTGAGCGGAAAGGTGGCTGGATGGGAAGAGCTCAGTCCAGGGAGGACACTGGGGGCTGCTGGTCTGGGATGGTGCTGAGGCCCCGCCCCACTGCCCGGCCAATCACGCACAGCTGTGCAGGAGTTCCCAGCATGTGGTTGCTTGTGGGGTGCTTGAGCCAGCACTGGGGTTTTGCCTGGGAGGGTCGGGAAAGTTCCCAGTAAGGGCTGAGAAGAAACCCTGACCAGAGAGTGACTGTGGGTTGTTGGTCAAGACATGAAATTTTTTTTTAAGTTTGTTAGATGAAGTAAAACAAAATATGAAGGTCTTAATTATTCAGGGCGATGAGTTTTGACACTGACTGCATTTGGGAAACCACCACCCAAAATAAAATCTAGACTATCTCTATCTCTCCAGAGATGCCCCCAAGCCCCTTCCAGTCCTTCTCCCACCGTTCCACCAACTCTGAACTGTCCCACGTGACGGGGCTTTTGTGCCAGCCATTTGACTCCAGAGGCCTGTTGGGTTGCCCTTTCTCAGGGGTGGCTTGGTGCGGCCGGGAGTATTTGGTCTGTAAGGCAGGCATGAAGGGCGTGCGTTCACGAGATTCCTGACCAGCGAGGCAGCTGGCCGGGTGTCTCTCCTCACCTGCGAGTGCATTGTCTTAGACTGGCATCAGCCAATCTGAAAGGGGCCCGCCCTGCTGATGTGTAGCTTTGGCCTGGTGATGTGACAGATCCAGGACTGCATGTTACTGGTGAGGTGATGAACACACCTGTGACTCGCTGGTCACAGCCGCAGGGCAGAGGCTTCTGGAACACCACACGAAAGCGAGTACCCACTGTCGTTAGTCTAGAAATGCTCTGCCCGTTTCGCCACCTACAGGCCAGACTGGGGACCAAGTGGGGACGCAGTGGGGTTGGAGGAGGCATGAGGGTGCTTCCAGAACCAACCCTCGCCCTGCACACTGCCCCACCCGCCCCACCGTGCTTTGCGCTCGCTGTCTGAGGCAGAGAGTGTGGGAACCTGAGTGGGCCTCTGCTCTCACCTTGCAGGAGTGTGCTGACCCAGAGAACCACAAGGTTCGCCAGAAACTGAAAGCCAAGGAGTGGGATGAGTTTTTAGCCAAGGGGAAGAGGTTCCGAGTGCTCCAGCCCATGAAGATCGGCTGCGTCTGGGCGTCTGACAGGGACGGCGGTGCCGACCTCAAGGTGCTGCAGCAGTTCACAGCGTGCATCTTGGAGACAGTCCCCCCTGAGGAGGAGCAGACACCCAAGTCCTCCAAGAGAGAGAAGAGAGACCAGCAGAGTGAGTGCTAGTGGGGGGTGTGGGCTGAGGAGAGGGTGGCGCCCGCTGCTCCTGGGCTCTGGGGAACTCAATTAGGCGAGTGGGTTGATAGTTCTTTGAACAACTAACGAGGCCAGAGCTGGCTCAGCACATCTGTCCTCTGATGTTCATGGTATGAGGCAACTACTTTAGCTCGTTGCACTCTGGGACAGAGGCACACACAACCTCAGCTACAATGCTGCCTCCTCAGGGGAGGCCCAGCGACCCAGGGCGAGGGAGTGACCGTCACTGAGGAAGAATAGGGCCCGAGTGAGGCGGGGCGGTTTGTCCTCACCCGCCTGTGAAGTGTGGGCTTCCGAGTGCTTCACGTGCCCTCAAGCCACACTTAAAGGCCGCCCTGAGGCCGCCCGTGTCCCCACCTGGGTGGCCCAGAGGCCCTGTGCACGGCGTTCATTCCGTTTCTCCCCGCCAGTCCTGGCCCAGCTGCTCCCTCTGCTGCATGGGAACGTGAATGGAAGCAAAGTGATCATCCAGGAGTTCCAGGAGTGCTGCCGCCGAGGGCTGCTCGGCAGGGACACGGGCAGTCCTGAGAGCAGTTCTGCCAGCCCCCCAAGCCCTGGCTCCTCACGCCCGCAGACCCCCACTGCTGGCGAGGACACCGCTGTCCCCTCCAAAGCCAGACTCAAGCGGATTATTTCCGAGAACTCGGTGTACGAGAAGAGGCCTGACTTCAGGATGTGCTGGTACGTCCACCCGCAGGTGCTGAAGAGCTTTGACCAGGAGCACCTGCCCGTGCCGTGCCAGTGGAGTTACATCACCATGGTGCCCTCAGCCACCAGGGAGGACAGTGGCAATGTCCCTGCCGCGGGGCCTGGCCAGGGCACCCCTGTGCCGCTGAAGAGGAAGTCTGCGGGCAGCATGTGTATCACCCAGTTCATGAAGAAGCGCAGGCACGAGGGGCAGGTGAGCCTGGGGTGAGGCCCACGGCGGCCTTTCATCCGTAATACGGTTTCTGTTTTACAGCGATTTAGATTTCGCAGTGAAACCGAAGTGACAAGATTGTCCGAAAGTGAGAGGATACCCAGAATTCCTGTTTGCCTAACACCCACACGCACAGCCTCCCCCACTCGCCGTACCCTGTGCCAGAGAGGGTGTTTGTTACATTGATGAACTTACGGTGACGCGTGGTTGTCACCCAGCGTCCCTGGTTGACACGAGTTCATCTTGGTCTCGTACGTTCCCTGGGTCTGGGTAATGCCGCGTAGCCTTCACCTCGGCATGAGAGTAATTTCACTCCGCAAAAGTCCTCTGCGCCGGCCTCATCATTCCTCCCCCTTCGTCCCTGGCAACCGCGTCTACCGCCTTGACAGCTCGGTCACTTCCAGAATGTCCTCGGGTTGGGGTCACGCAGCTCACAGATGGGCTTCTTTCACCCAGTAGCGTGCCGTTCGCTTCCTCCGTGCCTTTCGTGCCTCGGCAGCGCGTTTCTTTTCAGTGTTGTGTAGTGTTCCGTGTAGCAACTTTAATTGTCGGGGGTTTTGCTGCCGCGTTCGTTGAGTGGTCATAGCCCTTGTGCACCAGAGCCCTGCTCGTCTTGTAGACACAGCAACGTGCAAACTGCCCTCTGACGGGAGGTGCAAGCACAAGTCCAGGAAGCAAGCAGTTGTGCAGGTGCTAACTGAGGGGTGCTTGGAGGAGAAGGTGCGCGGCACCCAGGGGCCCATGAGAGGAGGCGCTGCCCTAGTCCGGGCGGCGGAGTCGGCTCCTGAGAAACAGCAGTGCGGAGTGATCTGCCCTGCCTGTGGGCTCAGAGAACCGGCCCCGAGCCGCCACCCCACGGTGGCCACTAGTGTCTGACGCAGATGTTTGTCCTGACTGGAGCATGAGTGCGCGTGAGTCTCTCTCCTTGTGTCTGCTCTTCCTGGAAACCTGTTCTACGGTGTGAGTGTTGGGTCCTCATTTCAGGCATACATCTCAGAATTACAGATTTTAAGAAACTCCATGTTCTGAGGCACTAAGATGGCAAGTGTCGCAAGAGCTGTCGAGTGCTAAGGGCTGGGTGCTGCGTGCTGCAGGAGAGGGGAGGGGGCTGTATTCCCCCCAACCCTCAGCTCCCACCTCCTCCTCAGGTATCCTGTTAATATGCAGTCTAGAAAAACAGGATGGTTGGGCCTCCCTGGTGGCGCAGCAGTTAGGCGCTGCACTGTGGAGCTGTCGGCAGCAGCAACGTGGGGTTCGATGCCCGGCCGGGGAGCTTCCCACATGGCGCGGCAGACCTCTCCTGCCTCGCCCGCTGCTCCCCTCAGCAGTGTGTTTCCATCGATCTGCCTGTTCCGCTCCCCACTCTGTCTCTGGTTAACCCTCTCGCCACCCCACGCCTCTGGCCTGTACCCCAGCTTGTATGCATAAGTGAATCTTTAAAAAAAAAAAAAAAGAAAACAGGATGGTCCGTCAGGGTGAGGAGATCAGAGAAGTTGCTCCCCAGAATGATGTGTGACCAGCTCCCTGCTGCCCACGGCAGATGAGGTCTCTGGCGCCTTGCAGAACATCTTCAGTCCTCGCAGCAAGTGGCCCAGTGTCACATTGGCTCTTCCTGTCACTCCCCAGGGCTCTGGTCCCACTTGACCGTGCACAGCTTCACCCAGCCTGTTGATGTGCTGGGTCCCGGGGGGGACGCACTGATAGGAGTTGGGGTCCCAGACCTGCAAACACTTCTCTCCCGGCTCAAAATGATGAATTTCATCCAGTCCATCGTGTTCAAGCTGTACTCAAGTCCCAGAACCTTTTCGTCATTGTCGCTGATACTCAAAAGCATCCAGACATGGCTGCTTCGGGTTGGAATACACCGGAGGAGCCCCAACCCCAGTGTGAAAGTGGCCGAGGCCAGCTAACACGCCTTGGACTCAGCCGCATGCCCAGGCCTCCCCTCGGGCCCGCTCCACTCTACTGTCTGATGGGGGGGCCACAGTCCACTCTGCTTTTCCTCACCCCGCCGGGGTGGTCCTCACTCAGGCGCATGACCGTCTTTCTCCACGTGGGGAATGCTTGCAGCCCCTGCGACCTGCCGCCTCCCGCTAGGCGAGTCCCTGCATCGCAGTGGTGAAAAGAAGCTTCCCGTGCTAATGAGCCGCGAGGAACGCGTGCTTCAGTTAGTGCACCCCTCCTGGGCAGGAGACCGAGTGCGGGCCGGGGGCTTCATGGTGATGCTCACTCGAGTGGCCGGTGTGACCCCTGCTCCTCGTTCCCGGGGCGGGAGGTCTTGCACGGGCCCAGCGCTGTGATGAGACTCCCTGAAGGCCGCAAAGACCGAATTGTGTGCGGGGCCCAGCTTGGGGGTTGACCGCTCCAGGCAGGGGTCTGAAACTGTTCTGGGCATTTGCATTGCCGGGGAGGGGCTCATAATGTTTGGGGTTCTGGAACGCCAGCTCCAGGAATTCTGATTCAGTGGGTGTCGGAATCCCGTTGAAGGACCCCAGGACCGTGGCACAGGCCCGTGAGGTGGGTGTGTCCTGAGGAGAGACGCTCCGAGCCCCTTGGTCTCCACAGTCCGCGGGCGGCGATCCCAGCTGCTCCTTGGGGTGCTGGAGGCAGGCCCCCTCTGCTCAACAGCTCTTGGTCCCCTGGGTGATGTCGGGCACAGGTGACAGCCTTCTCGATCGCGGCGCAGACCTGTTGCGGGGTTGTCTCCAGCGACCAGGAGCTCCGAGTTCATGTAACATTGTTGTGCAGGCGCCTCCTGTCTCCACGCGGAGGCTGTCTGTGGGCACAGGCGGCTGCTCTGCCTCCCGCCAGCAGGACGTGGGCGGCTGAGCCTTCGCCAGCTTCTGCCCATGTCTTTCTGGCCAGAAGGCTTTGGCACAGCCACCCTTATTGCAGGAGGGACTGGGGAGACGAGTCCAGTATTCGGAACAGAATTCTGCTTCTGTTTTGGCAGGGTGGGTGGGAGACGGCGCGGGGTGTGCCCCACGAAGAGCCTGCCACTGCCCGGCCTTTGCACAAGGTGGGAGAGGCAGGAGGAACCGGAAGGCAGCGTGGGAGGCTCGGAGGACGTGGCTGCGGCCCTTGCGGTTTGGTAAAGCTCCTCACTGGTGCTTCTGACCCCTGAGGGATAGTGGGTGCTCACCCCTAGGTCTGTGTAACTGTGGTAGATTGGATTGGATTTTCTTCATTTGTGAGGATCTTTTAATCTTTAGCGTTCTAGATAGTCAGATACCTATGGGGCCTGAGGGATGGCCTAGGGAGACCCACGTGGCTGAGGTCGGACTTCAGTTTCGCCACCAAGCGCCTGTGTGGGCCCAGGGTGACGCAGCTCTTTAGGCCACGGTTTTATAAAGAGTCTATTTGCCCTTTCCGGGAAAACTATTCTGTTACCAGAATGGAACTAGAAGAACAATAGGCGTGACACAGTCTGCACTGTGCAGTCACTGAGCATCCTCGTTGCCGAGCGTTTGGCTTGTCTCCCTGGCCGCGTCTGCATCGGCCACCTGCAGTCGTGACCGCGGATGATGAGCTTTCCCCTTACAGCAGCTGCTGGCAGCGCTCAGCACAGTGGGACTCGGGCTGTCACCCCGAACTTGCACATTAGAACTCTCTGCAAGCTGCGCTGCGCCTGCAGGGCCCAGGAGGGTGATTCTTCTGGAGATTTTTTGGATCTAGATAAATATTCGTCACCATTTGCAACTCTTGTCTGGAGGCACAGTGATTGGGGACGTGTTCTTTACACAGGATTCGCAGGACCGTGAAGATACTTGTTCCTTTGCTTGACGGGCCCAACAAGCATTTGATGCCGGGTGTCTGTCATCAGCATCATTGGGAGCTGGACAATTTTGCTCTTTGCTAAACAATTCTTTTGCGACAGGTAGTTGAAAATGGTCCTTAGCTTCCTCCCAGGGGCAACTCCTATCTTGGTGGTGTCTTTCGCCACCAAGGGGATGGCTTCTGTCCACCTGCAGAATCTGGTCCTGAAGCTAGTAAGCCAGGAACTACAGCGCTGCCTGACCCAGCCAGGGACGTGGTCTACGGATCTGACAGTCCTGTCACTTGGTCATCCCTTTTCCAGGCAAATGGAGATTTTTTTGTAACAGAGAAATTCTAGAAGTGTTTTGGAAAATAGCCTCCCCGTTGAAGTAAGCTTGTTCCCTGCTGGTTCCCTTAGTTGAGAGAGAGAATGGCGAATGTTTAACATGCGTCCTGCTACTTTCTGCCCCCTCTGCTGAAAACCAGCAAAAATGGCTCAAGAATCTTCATTGGAAATTCAGACCCTTAGGAGAGACCTTCCCACCCACCCTGTCCTATCTTGCTGCTGTCCACAGCTACCCAGTTGGTATTCTCTGGCTAAGCTGGTCTGGGCATAAGCTACATAAAAGGATTGTCAAATGCCAGCTTCCGGGGCTAAGCTGTTGGGGAGATGATGGGAAAGAACGTGCCGCCCCGCTCAGTTCTCTGCCCTCAATGGCAAGCAGTAGACTCAGGAAGTGAATGCATTTATCAATTTCGCTTCAGACCAAACCAGAAACCCCGAATTCTAATTCATCAGCCATTTACAAGTTAGATTTCGATCAGGTCAAAAGCAACAGTAGTTTTCAGAGCTCTGAATTTGATTTGTTCATTTGCGGCAACTCCCCCAAATTTCCTTTGGTCGTAGAACAGACCCCTTGAATTTGGAGACTAGCCAAAATGGGTAAAGGAGGCGAGGCGTGTGGAAGCACGCGGTGGGGGGTCAGACGCGCCCGCGCCCGCCTGCCGCTGCTAACGGTCTGCGCACGCTTGTCTGCCAGGTGGGGGCTGGCGACCTGGACGGCTTCCAGGCGGACACGGAGGAGGAGGAGGAGGAGGACGGCGACTGTGGGATCGTGGACGCCTCGGACGTCGGGGGTGAGAAGGGCCCGGCCCCGTTGCCCTCCGACAGCCTGGCAGGATGGGAGTGACGGCCCGCGCCCCCTGCACCCTTCTCTCTAAACAGCAGGGTTGAGTTAAAGCGCCGAAGGCTGCGGCGGGCCGTCCTCACGGTGGGCGTGGGCAGTGGGTTCCGGGCAGGTCTGGAAGGTCTGTGCTGGTCTGGAAGCGGCATTTGGGCTGGCAAAGAACTGAAGGCTACTGCTGAGTGCCCAGGCAGCATGGGCCGGCATCAGGGTAGGGGGATATCAAGGGGTGGATGGGTTCGGGGGGTACCAATGACCGAAGCGCCTACATCACCTGAGAGCTATGCCTCTCCTTTTCCCATGGTCAGTTAGGGGCCCACCCACGAAGGGGCCCCTAGCCGGCTCGGCCGCCGACAGAGCAGGACGTCTGGTGGGTGTAGCTGGCTGAAGCCCCTCCTGTCTTGCCTTGCAGAGGTCCGGGCCCTGTGTGCAGCCGCTGCCCGAGCCGGCAGTTCAGTGGGAATCGACAGCAGCGAGAGCCCCTCCTGAGAGCACCCGCTGCCCGTGTATGTACGTAGATGGTTGGGGTGTTCTCGATGCCTCTCAGATACTTGAAAGTCCTGTGATTCCTGTGTAAAGAGCACTTTGTCCTGCTTCGCAGACCTCCCCGAGGTTTGGAAAGTTTTATATAGGATGCTTGATTTGTTCTTTTTGATGTTTGTAAAGATCTCCCCCAAGAAGCTGCATATTAACCTGCCATTAAATAAAGCATTATTGCGATGTAACGATTCTGTGGGGAAAGCCCAGCCATCCTCATGGACCCCTCAGCAGGCGCTGTGACCAGATGCTTGTAAATGAACTGGAGTCCCATCGGTGTGCGCGCCGTGGTGCCCGGCCTGGCGTGGACGTGTATAAACTTCTTGTCTAGCCCTGACCTGGTGTGTGTCGTCTTCTGTGGGTGGGTGTGTGCGCTCGCTCTGCTGTGTGCGGGCAGCTGTGTGGTTGCCTGTGCGGTCTCTGCCGCCCTGCTGCCCGCCCAGAGTGAGGCCTGCCTGAGGCGCGAGTGCTCTTGGGCCCTCCTAACCCGTTCGTGGGGGCTGGGCGTGTTCCCAGTGCCAGGACCGAGGCCTGCTGAGATGGCCACCTGGGTCTGGCCCCCCTTTGGGAGGTGTTGAAGTTGGGCGATGTGGATCCAGCCGTGGTGACTCCAGAGCCCTGGTCTCGGGCCCGAGCAGCCCGGCGGGGCAGCCGAGCACACATTGCAGGCTTCGGAGAGCTGAGGTTTGGGTCGAGTTCACCAGGTCTGACGACCTCAACTCCTGTCCCCCCAGCCCCTCGGCTCAAGTTGTTCCCCACTGCCCCGCCACGGCAGACAGCAGCTGCCTGGGCAGTTCGCCCAAGGCGGGGTGACACCCTTACGCCCTTGCTGTGTGGCAGCCAAGACCCTGGCTCTCCAGGGGCTCATTGCTCCCCAGCCCTGTTGGGGGGGGGGGGGGCGCCTGACAAATACCCCAATTGCAGTGTGAGGGCCCTGGCCCTAGGCAGGACCCTCCTGTCAAAGGAGGGGTACAGCGTTCTCTCCTGGACTCATGGGTGTGACGACCCAAGTCAGGCCTGTCCCCTTAGATCATCTCAGCTGGTACCTGGCAGCAGTTCGGGACAGGAGGGCGTGTGTGGGTTCCTGAGGGGGAGGACAGGCCCAGGTACCGCCATTTGACCAGGGCGACAGGTATGAGGCCAGAGTTGCTGGTGTCCCTGTGTGAGGCACAGGCATGTGTGGGGGCTTACTGGATGGGGGTTACTGAATATAAGGAAGTTTTAAAATAAGAGGTGCGTTGGGAGCAGCTCTTCTGGCCGCCTGTGCCTTTGCAGGTGTCTCCTCACCAACCTTCTCCCTTCGCAGAGCCGCAGGGCAGCTCTCCCGAAGGCTGCGCGCCTGTGGCTGTGCAGGTCTCTCACAGCAGAACTTCTGGGGGCAGCTCTTTCTGCCTGCTGGTGTCTGCAAGCAGCCCTTTCTCCCTTTTTATAATAAACCTACCTTTTTGGATGTTAAAAAACAAGAGGAGCTTTGAAGCTTCAGGTCTGTCGTTACCCAGCTGGCGTGGCCAGAGGGCTGGCCTCCAGACACCTCCTTGCGGGGGCAGGTGGGAGACAGGAGACAGGGCTGGGGGAAAGTGAGAGGCAGGGGACGCCCCAGGTGGGTAGTGAAAGCACGGGTTCATGTCGCCCTGCTGGTTTCGACCAGGGCCATATGCCTTCCACACCCTGTGAGTGTCCCCCGAGACTAACAAGTCTTACATGAGCCGTCTGAGTTACATCAGCAGGCTTGGCTCCTTCTGGAAACTGTAGGACGCAGTGCATTGCCTTGCCTTGCCTTGGAGAGGCTTCCTGCACCCCTTGGCTCCTGGCCCCTTCATCTTCGAAACCTGCAGCACAGCATCTTTCCATGTCTCCTACCTCCTCCCACATAAGAACCCGTGATGACACCGAGCCCACCGGCCTGACCCGGTCTCCCCATCTCAAATCCTAAGTCCCCCCTGCACGGTCCCTTTGTTACGTGAAGGAACACTACAGTTCGCAGAAGGAAGGTGTGGACATCAGTGAGAACCATAGTTCTGGGCCTCAGCCCTGTGGGCCTGGAACACCTGCCATCGCAAGGTTGGTGGGTCTGGGGGTGGGGACACAGTTACGGATTCCAGGTGCCCAGAAAAGTAAGTAGAGTGGGGGGCTTCTGCATGCCTGCAGCCCCCAGCGGCGGCCTCCACCAGGAACCACTGCGGCTCCCGGCCCGCCCCTTCACCACACACCGTGATTCACCACTAGAGACCAGTCAAACGTTCTATTTATTTGGGTTCATAGCTGAGTAATTACAGAACTGTGTCCTGCCAGCCCCAACACCTCTCTTCTTCCGGTCACCCCACGAGGCAACCCCAGGGCCACCTGGGCCACAGGCCGGCTCTCTGCCCGGCGAGGCACCCACACCAGTGCCCGGGCTCCCGATAAACTGGTAAACTGGTGGAGAAGGCTGGATCCAGTACTACCGGGGACAGCAGGGCAGCTGCCCCAAGGCCCTCTGGGCCGGGGTCACGGGCTCGCATCCGCACCGACCAGCGCCCTGCCCTTGGGGCTGGTGGTGGTGCGAGAAGAGCATGAGACGGACCTGTGGGGGAGCCAACCCTGCTTTTATTTCATGAGAGCTGCTCGATGGCAGACAGGAGCTCGGGTTTCAGGATGGCGGAGTCCGGCTGGGCCCCCGCGGCCCTGATGTCCTCGAGCACAGCCGCGTCCCATGAGAAGGTCAGGAGGGCTGAGGGCACCTGCAGCGGGACAGACACCAGTGTGACAGGACTCACGTCTTGTGTTCAGTGCTTGCTGGAGCTGGGCTTGGCTTGCTGGGCGAGGTGAGGTGCTGCCCCCTTCTGGTGACAGCACAGTCATGCCCACTCCTGCAGTGAGGGGTCAGCGACAATGACCCCGGCTGGGGGTGCCCCACCCCCACCCTGTCTGGCTGAAACCACCACACCAGGCGGCAGTGGCAATGCCTGCCCAGGCCTCCTGCTTCTTCCCTTGCAGAGCCCTGCGTTTCAAATCCCATCTTGGTTCTGGCTCCTCAGGGGACGGGAGCCAGCACATCTGCTGTGCTCCGTTTTACAGGTGGGAAGCCGAAACATGCTATTACACTGAGTGAGCGGAGCGGTGAGGTGAAGCCCAGGGCGCCTGGCCCTGGGACCCCGCTCCTGTTGCCTCCCAAACTAAAGCACAACGCCCTCATTGGGGTTTCTGCCAGATCCAGAAAAACCCAGAGACGCCTGTGGGGGCCCCCCGACATCACTCACCAGCCCACACTCATTGAAGGGCAGGTTCTCGTCCTCTAACAGCTTCTGCCCGCCCGAGGCCAGCAGATCGAAAGGCAGCCAGTCGTTCTGCAAGGCCTCGCGGACAAACTCGTAGAGAGCCGCCATCCGTTCTCTGGCGTAGAAGGTTCCTGGGAGTGAGGGGGTGGGGAAGTCAGCTTGCGGAGGCCCCCAGCGCCCTAACCCCTGAGCCTCAGTGTCAGAAGCATCTGAAGACAGCTGGGGTATCTTCTGGGAGGCGCTCCGACAGAAAGGCCTTTCCCTCCTGGAGAGGCGGGCGCGGCGAACCCACAGCCAACAGCCGTCACCCCGTCAGCACAGGTGCCACGTGCCACCCCCGAGGCCTGGAACAGCTCCCCCAGAGAGGCCGCCGGCCCGCGCCCGCAGCCCCAGCCTGCACCCGTACCCTGGAGGAGGCAGCCGTCCGGGAAGCGCACGCGGAGCAGCGTGTAGGTGTATCTGCGCATCTCTCGCTGCTCCTCCTTCTCCCGCATGGCCTTGGTCCGCAGCGCGCTCAGCCGCTCCACAGCCTCAGACCTGCGCCTCGACAGTCAGGCTCAGGAAGGCCAAACCCCAGGGCCTCCAAGCCCCCGCCCCCCAGGGCACCCTGCCCACCTCAGTCTCTGCTCGCGCTTGATCTCCTCGGAGCTGAGGTTGAAGAAGTCCCCTGGCAGGTCAAACTGGGAGGCCAGGGGTGAGGGCTGGAAGACCCGGCGCTGGCGGGCCAGGGTGGCACGCACGGGCTCAGCACTCAGCAGCTGCTCCTTGTGCCTCTCCAGACTCTGTGGCTGGGCCAAGGCGGCCTCGCTCAACACATAAAACTCTTCCAGGTCCTCTGAGGCGGGCAGGGGTGTCACTCTGCTGGACAGTGAACTCCCTACCCCAGCCAGGACCCTCGCATCCCCACCTGCTCAGCCAAGGCCCCTCTGTTCCCCCTCTCTACTCCTCTTACCCTGATTGGGAACCGGAAGCAATGCCTTCTGGAAGCCGATGGCCTCAAAAAACTCGTGGGTCCCTTCCAGACAGTTAATGCGCTCCTGGGAGAGAGGCTGGAGGTCATACAGGGCTCCCGGGCCTTGCCAACCCTCCAGCCCCCCAGAGCCCAGAGCCCCCCACTCTCAGGAGCTATTGATACATAGATGGGACAAACCCCAAAGATGCCTGCAAAGCACAACACTAAGGCCGCAGAATTTCCACCAGCAACTCAGCGCTGATGGGTTATCAAGTGACGCACAGCGAAGCGCAAACACCCCCAGTGGAGGAACAGGAGCAGGCAGCGTAGGCTATCCGTCCACAAAGCGCTCATCCTCTCTGCCATCTTGTGCCTGCCTCAAATTGCAGCCCCTGGAGGAGCCCTCCCAAGCCAGCTCAGGCAGCCGGCTGCCCCCCCAGGCTGGGTCCTCTGTCACCACAGAGGCCGCAGGCGGGGCACGCCACACGGCAGCGCTCACCTGGAACACCTTGTTCTGCAGCTTGATCTTCCGATACTTCTCCTCCTCGGGATGCAGGTGGATATTGTCCAGGTACCTGGGGTAGGACAGATGGATGAGAGAGAGCAGCTCGGAGCCAACCCGGCCTGGTGAGAAACCACAGAGTAACCCGAGGGGGCTGTCATCACGTGGATGGACTCACACTGCAGCTGGAGGCCCCCGATTCAGTAGACCCCTTTGTTTCACAGACAGGCAAAATGAGGCCCAGCGAAGCTCTGGGGGAATGAAGGATGGGGCCTGGCCCATTGCCAGGGCCTTGTTCCTTCCAAGCCCCCTCAGCAGGTCACAATGGAGGTGGAAGGGGTGGTGCCTGGAGGGAGAGGGGTGCTAGAAACAAGGGCAGTGCCCAGGGCTGCCCACTCACTTGGCAATGGTGTCCACACCCAGCTTCACCCTGTCGCGGTCCTTGTTGAAGGTGTGGATCTTCATGATGGAGGCGGCCACCGGGTCGGTGGAGAAGTGCTGGGGTTAGAACGGGGGAGAACGTCAACCGGAGGCCACACCTGCCCTGCCAGCTCTCTGCTCGGGAGACGCCAGTCACAAGGGTACTAACAGTATGACCGGTGCCATCCTCCGGGGAAGAACCACTGCTCTCAGAGGCTTCCAGGCAACCTGAGGCCCTGTTTAAATCAGGACCATGGCACAGTAGACTAAGACAAAGGAACAGAATGTGTCAAGGAACCCAACTCCATATAGGATTTTACTTTATGAAAAGGATTCATTTCACAGCTGTGTCCAAATATAGGTGTTTTCAATCAAAAGGGTTGGGGTGTGGGGAAACTGGGCAGCTATCAGGGAAGAAATAACACTGGTTCCAAGCCTTGTACTTTACATGCCTCATCCTCTACACAGGACAATTTCCAGTGGGATCCAAGCTTTAAACATTAAAACAGCAAAAAGCAAAACAAAAAAAACCCTAGAAAAACCATGGAAAAATTATTTTAATACCAAGTTCGGGAAGGCCTATATATGACACAGAATCTAAAAGCCATTACATCACACTGACACATTTACTTATATAGATCAAAAATTTCCACAAGGGAAAAAATATTTTCATATGGCAAGGTATCCATAAGCAGACTTAAAAAATTTACAGTGGAAAACAATATCCATGATCAAAATGTTAATAAACTAATTTCCCTAATATATAAAGAGTACCTACGAATCAATAAGACCAGCCACTTAACAGTAATATGGGCAAAGATGCAGTCTCATGAAAATATGGCCAATCTATCCCAAAATACGGGAAATGCAAATTAAAAGTATCCTGAGATACCAAGTTTACCAATCAATTTGGGTAAGGATCAAAAGTTTGTTAACCCACAGTGATAGTGAGGGCAGGGTAAATGGTGCTCTCTTATACACTGCTACTGGGAATGCAACTGGGATGACCCCTGTGGTTAAAATTATCCAAATTCCCAAGTACTTGTTCTACGTCCCAGGAACTCCATTTCTGGAACTTAAGCCTATGGTATGAAGTGTCATACAAAGTTTTTCACTGCCTAACTATTCTCACTACCAAAGACTAAAAATTTTCTACGTGCTCACCAACAAGGGGCTTGTTACATAATTATCGAATAACTTAGAAGTAGAGCATTATACAATCACTCTCAAATAGTGCAGGAAAAAAATTGGTACTAGAGCAAATGGGGCAAAATTGTTAACACTTGGCAAATTTGGGCAAAGTAAAAAGAAATAACATGCTTGTGTCCTAATTCCCGGAACTGTAAATATGCTAAATTACATGGCAGGAAGATTTAAGACTGCTAAATCAGCCAACTTTAAAATAGGCAGATTAGCCTGGATTATCCTGCTGGACCAAGAGTCATAAGAGCCCTTTAAAGGGAAGAGTTGGGGCCTCCCTGGTGGTGCACTGGGTTAAAGCGTAGCACTATGACGCTATGCAGAGCCACTGAAGCACGAGTTCGATACCTGGCCAGGGAGCTTCCCACATGGCGCAGCAGACCTCTCCTGCTTCAGCCGCTGCTCCCCTCAGCAGTGTACCTCAGTAGATCTGCCTGTCCTGCTTCCCCACTCTGTCTCTGGTGAATCCTCTCACCACCCCATATTTCTAGCCTACACCCCGGCTTGTATGCCTAAATAAATCTTAAAAAAAAAAAAAGTCTAGGGCCTCCTCGGTGGCGCAGCGGTTAGGCGCTGCGCTGTGGAGCTGTTGGCAGCGGCGACGCGAGTTCGACGCCCGGCCGGGGAGAATCCCACATGGCGCGGCAGACCTCTCCTGCCTTGCCCGCTGCTCCCCTCAGCAGTGTATTTCTGATCTGCCTGTTCTGCTCCCCGCTCTGTCTCTGGTGAACCCTCTCGCCGCCCCACGCCTATGGCCTGTGCCCCAACTTGTATGTATAAATAAAAAATTAAAAAAAAAAAAAGTCTAAAAAAACAAAAGGGAAGAGTCGGACAGAAGAGAGAGAAGCAGAGATGGAAGCCTGAGAAATACGTGGTCTGTCATTGCTGGTTACACTGGTCAACAAATTTTTACAAAAGTCATATAACTGAAATAAAATTAGTTATTTCCTATCAATTTGTATGTGCTCAACACGAATATGACAGTCAAATTCTAATTTTGGCTCTACATTTTTTTTTGTAATTTGCAACAAATTGATGTTTACATCACAAAATGCATGCCAATCACTGGTCAACAAATTTTTACAAAAGTCACGTTACTGAAATAAAATTAGTCATTTCCTGGGTAGATGGAATCAACCATCAATCCAGTGATAACCAAAAATCCTTAGGCAGCCAGTGCCTAAGGCTGAGCAAAGGGCAAAGATACAGAGAGTGAGCCATTGTGGAATTTGTGGTTCCATTTCAGGCTCTGGTTAGTTATTCAGAGTCAGCAACAGACACTCCATCCATGAGGACGAGCCCCCCCCCGACTGAAGCAACAGGATAAAACCCTGACCCACTCCCGTAACGGGCAGCTCTTCCTGCCCGCTTGTGTCTATGCAAGTGTCCTTTATCTGTCTCTTTTCCTAATAAACGTGTTTCTTTAAATATAACTAAGTCTCTGTCTCATGGAGAAACTCGCTGCATGCCGCTGAAGGGGAGCTCTGGTGCAATCTTTCCCAGAATAAATGCAAGGACCCCACTCTTAGACCCATCGAATCCAAAGCAACATCACCGTGAGATGTCTGCTCTTCTGGGGGTCAGGGGTTCAAATGGCTTCCACCGCTCCAGCCGGCTCCTCCAGCAGGCCCGTCAGAGCTGCTCTGAAGCACGCTGTGCTGCACTTATTCTGTCTCCTGTCTGCCCACGCTGGGTCCAGCGATGGTGCGTGGTGTCCACACAGGACCCCTGTGACAGGGGACAGTCATGTGGCACCCAAGCCAGGTACATGTGACAGGTGAGGGTCACGTGACAAAATGCCCGGATATATGACACCTGGTACACATGACCTGCAGGGGTCATGTAGCTCTTGCACCAGGTACACATGACCGGTCATGTGGCAGCCACGCCTGGTACATGTGTCTGAATTATGGCACCCAGGCAGGACTGCAGGGCAGTGAGCGCCTTGTGTACTGCAGGGCCTACAAGCTGCGGACCACTGCGGGCTGCAGCATCCTACCCTGGGGCTTGCAATGTGGGAAGGCGATTGGAGCCTCCCTCCTCACTTGCCTCCTTCCCCTCAGCCTTTCCGCTGTCCCTGGGGCCCACTGGTCCTTCCTCGCCCTTCAGCAGCACCACCCTCCGTCGCCCCACGTGGCGATAGGCTCCCACCCTCAGTCCAACCCCTCCCTACTCCTTCCTAGGCACTTTCCCTTCGCCCCCAAAAGTTTCTGTCCGTGCTGAGCTCTTTGCCCCCGAGCGGCGTCCGAAAAATTGCCAGAAGGGATCATCGGGGACCAGAGTTGTGGGGACTGACAGGGCTTAGGGACGACAAGCGATCACACGAAACCTCCCACCGGACAAGTTGCCGAACTGGGCACCTGCCATCTGGATGAGCCCGGTACCCTAAGGCCGAGATCCCGCGAGCTTTCCGTTCCCAGCTTGGTGTCAGGTCTGGGCTGCCCATAAATAGGGCAGAAATTGTCCACACTATTAACGCATTTTCGAGGCATGACTGTTCTGCATTGTGCCTAAATGGATAAAATGACAACAGTTCTATGGAACAGTAGCTTAAACTGTCTCGCACAAAGTCTGAAATATTTTCAGTGCTCAGTCGTTCAGACAGGGCTTTCTAAAGTGCACTGCTGACATCAGCTTACTTCAGCAGCCGCCTGGCAGTAGTATTGCATTGCATCAGAAAATGATGCAATCAACTCTGGATGATGTGTGCATGATGGTATTATGCAATGTGATGAAATATTACATCATTCTAGGCTGATTTAGGATGTTGTTGCAGTCCTACTGGATAAATTGACATGGTGAAACACAAAATGAATTATATGAAATATCTTCAAAACGAGAGCTAATAAAAAATTTTCAGGGTTATATTCATGTTCAGCACACCAAGATACTACAGATTAGGGCCTTTTTAAATCAGTAATGATCTCACTGTTGACCAGTGTTATGAAGATAGAGGAAGGGGCCATGAGCCAAGGAATCCAGGTAGCCCAGAAGCTGGAAAAGGCAGCAAAGTGATTCTTCCCTTAGGGCTTCCAGAAGGAACCAGACCTGTTGCCACATTGATTTTAGCCCCATGAGACCCATGGCAGGCTTCTGACTTCCAGAATCGTCAGAGAATAGCGTGTACTTTATAAAGTCACAAACCGCACAGTGAGTTGTAACAGTAATAGGAAATTCACATCCTGGGTAAAGGTATTCAGGTGTTTGTGGTGGGTTTTGTTTGTTTGTTTGTTTTTTTCCTTTGGTTCTTGCAATTATTCATTAAGTTTGAAATCATCTCCAAATATAGTTTTAAGGAAAACAATATGGGATTTTTTTAAAACAAAAACTAAAGAAATCAGAATATAAAAGTATATCAAGAGTTTGTAGAGATTTGTAGAGATTTGGAATATATGTGAAAAGGGACTTAAACCACTCACAATGCTTGCCTGGGGCCAAGGGGTGTTTTTTGCCCTCTTTTGCCCTTTTTGAAAAATTCTGTACTGCTTGAAAGTATTACCTCTTTAAAGAGATTAAAACAGGAACACAGGCCAGACAAACAGCACAGAAGCAGGTAGGAACGTCACAAGCACTCCGTGTCACCCAGGTGAGCTTCTTGAAGGCGGCTCAGGCCCTGGCACCTGGGACAGGGCGCCACTCACCGAGAGAATGGCCTCCTTGACGCAGGCTTCCCGCTGGTCTTTCCTCAGAGTGGCGCCTGTGAGTGGGCAGGTGAAGTACACTCCAGGCACTGGTAGGTGGGTGGAGCCTTCCTCTCCGGGCTCAGGCACCTGGGGTGACGGGGGTGGTAAAAGTGTCTGAGTCTGGAGTGTGGACAGAGGCCACCCTGAGGCACCGAGTGCCACAGCCTGAGAGTATGTCCCTGGAACCTGACATGCCTGACCCAGCCCCATGGGACACCCAGCCAGTGACGGAACCGCTCTGAGTCTGTTTTCTCTTCTGTAAAATGTCCCTCAGAGTTAAACAAGGTGGGGAACGGAAAGTGTGTGGCAGCTTCCGACACAGCGTAGGCACCAAGCAGTGGCTCTGTCCTGTCCTGATTTAGGAACAGGCTGGTGAGAAACAGGCTCAGGTAGGGACTCAGGAGTCACAGAGTCCTGGACAAGTTTCAGCCTCTCTCTGGGCCTCAATTCCTAGGCAACCTCTCGAGTCTCTTCCATTCCAAAATTAAGTGGGAGTCACAGGTTGAGCTGATTAGAATACTCTTTCTGTCAAGTTCTCCTTTAAGGCCTGTCTCCTCCAGGAAGGTCTCCTTGATTAGTCCAGTATCCAGGGAGCCTCCTACCTCTGAGCCAGGCTGCAGTGCTAAGGATGGGATCAGGGATCAGGAGTCAGACAGTCTGGGGCTCCTGTCCTGCCCCCGCTGGCTTTGGAGTGTATGACTAAGTTCAGCAGGCTTCACCTCTCTGAATATCAGATTTCTGAAAAATGGGAACCATAATGGCACCTACCTTCAAGGGAACCATCAAGTGCATGGGAGTTCCAGTCTATGCCTCAGCATTTGGGGCTTCGGGTGCCGAGTCAGAGAATCAGTCAACACTGCCCTCAACTACCCACATATATCATTCGAGGCTTCCCCAACCTGCCCTAAGGCCCGAAGTAACTTGACCAGCCCTCTTGTCTCTTCTGTATTTCCCGGCCACGTCCAGCAGGGGCCCACAGCCCAGAACAGGGCACTGGCTGCAGATGAGGGCGCAGCCAGTCAGACTAAGGCAGGTGAGGTTCAGGCAGCGCCTCAGTGCCCAGGCAGGCACCAGCAGCCCGCTGCCAGCGATGCTCTTACCGCTTTAGTCCCCGGAGCATCCAGGCTCTCACTGACAGTTGCTTCAGCTTGAAGCTCCTTTCTCACTGGAAGGAGAAACACCAGGAGAGAGAGGAAGAGACAGGTCAGCGCCTGGTCCCCAGGCTGGCTGCTCCCTGAGCAGCTGAATCTAAGTGCTGCCACATGACCCTACTGTGAGCTGCGTTCTAGTCCTGCTTCCAGGAGGCCATCTGGGCCAGCCCCTCTGCCCCAGGCCTGGACTGACCACCTCCTCCTGCTCCTCTGCCTTCTCCACTTTCTCCTCTTGTTAGATCTTATCTCCCTCCCTCAACCTCCCTGACATCTGTGCTGCCAGACCACATCAGACCCCCTCCCTGTGCTGTTCCACTCTGCATTTCCCCTTGAAAACACAATAGTCATTTTTAACCGCCCCCTCCCCAAGTCATTGATCATGGAATTAGTTTCCTCCAGGGCCAAGCACATGGTGGCCTGATCGCAAGGGCATAGAGCGGGTGTGGCGTGCACAGGCCTTGCTCTACCTCTCCTGCCCCCTACTGCCCAAGGATGCCCACAGCTCACCCTGGTTCCGGATGGAGTCCTGAGATGTGGGACCCCGGGCCCTGGGCTGCTTCTGCTCAAGCCTGGCCAGGGCCGCCGCAGCTGCCATCTGCGCCTCATCCGTGGGGCCCTGGCGGGGTTGCCTGAGAGTTGGCTGGGTGGGCTTTTCTTTGGGGGCCTTCTCCCTAGAGAGAAAGAGAACTTCCATCCCTCTCCCACTCCTGCTCCCCACCCTGTCAGACACATCCCTCCTTCCCAGGGGTCACCCACAGCTACCAGAAGGTTCTGACAGGTGGACAAGCCCTGGAGCTAGATTTAGTTCCGCTCCCCTTCGGGCAGTCCTACACTCTGCCTTAAGGCCCGAAGCAGTCTGGTAAGTGGGGGTATAAGCACCCCGCCCCGGGAGCTGACAGAGAAGCACGTGTGTGGGCCTTCTCTGTCTTCAGGAATCACAGAGAACCAAAGTACCCTGTCCTTTCTCCTCGCCCCTGTGCTACGCTGTGGACCCTTCAGAGTCCAGCTGTCAGATCAGGACCTCTGCCCTCCTGTGTTCCGCTCGAGACCCTCAGGCAGCCCTCTTCTCTTACCCCAAAGTCTCTGGGGCCTGCTTCTGGATGACCATTGCCAACGCCCCTCCAGCCCTCCTCATAGCTGGTCATGTAAAACTGCCCCAGCCCCGTGTGATTTCCAGATCTTTTCCATAAAAATGCCATTTTCCAAGAAACCCCATCTAAGCCCTTCAAGGCTCTGCTGGGCAGTCAGAGGGATGCCTCTAGGACCTAAGCCAGCGCATCATGCCTCTGCACAAAGCCCCCAGCGGGATGCCCAATGGAAGCCCCCTCCCCACAGGTCTACAGAGTCGCTCACATCCCGCCCACTCCCCTGCAGGCGCCTCTAACACAGCTCTCCCTCCCCATCTTCACACAAGCCAGCAGGGTCCCACCGCAGTGCCTTCTGCCAAGAATATTCTGTGTGGGGCTGGGATGAGGAAGGGGGTCTTGGAGAGTATAGAGATGGGGGGGGGGTTTGAGGTTGATTTCCATAGGCCCGAGCCTCACGTTTCCAGCTCTCAGCTCAGATCTCCGCTTCCCAGAGAGACATTTCCAAAGCCCCCAACCGTCCCGACATCACTTGCTATCCCCTGACCCTGCGGCTCTTCCCTCCCCACACTGACTCCCACCTGCCCTTTCATCACGTTACTAGTTCGCTTGTCTCTCTCCCCGCTCCAGGAGGTAAGTCCTGAGCCAGGCCTGGGCATGCGTCCTCCCCACACACTGGGTTTTCTCTCGTGCTCCGGGTGTCACAGAAGTCTGAAGCTTATTGGTACTTCGCCCCCTCCTCCCGGCCTCCTCAAACCTTCCCTGCTCTCCCATCCCGGTTCCCAGGACTTCACACACATGCTTCCTCCCTAACTCACACACCTGGCCCTCATGGCCTCCAGCATCCCACGCCACGATCCCACACCAAGAAAGAACCCCAGGTGCCCTCAACCCTAGCAGCAAATGCCCTGATGACTGTGGTGAGCTCCCACACGCCCTCTTCCACCCCCACTACCTCATGATTTCCTGCTTACGCTTTCCCACCTGCCTCCCTGCCTCTCCAAGCCCCTCAGTCACAGTCCCCACCTCTTCACAATCCCTTCCATTATTCCTCACAGAGCCCTCCCCAGGCTGACATCTTTCGCCAGTCACACCTTCCTGGACCCCCTCCCTTCGTGTGTGTGCTTCCCTGGTGCTCTCCTTTCCTTCTTTCTCTCTCTCTCACCCCCACACACCAGTTGCCACCACCCCTCTGCAGCTCCCTGCAGCAGCTCAGCCCCTCCCAGGCTCCCCTTTCACATCCTACACAGTCTCCATCCCCATCTGCCCCAGCTCTCTACTATATCCTCCACACACACCTCTGAGTCTCCTCCAGTCTTGCTCAAGGTCCTCTTCTTCTTGAAGTCCACCCCAGACAAGTCCCAGAGGCCTGGATGTGCAGCCCCCTCCCAGATCCCCATTAGGGCCTCCAGTCCAACTCCACCGTCACCCACAAGACCCCCCCATCTCCTTCCATTCTCCTCCCAGTACTCCTAATTCACCCAGACCTCCCCAGTCCGTTACAACCCTTCCAGGGAGGCCTTAAGCTGCCAGGCCTTCCAGAATATCACCTAGTCCTCCCACCGGCTCCATCGGGCCCAGACCCACACTGCCACGGACGCTAAGCCTCAGGACTCTGCGACCCCGCGGAACTCGCATGTCCGGGAACAGCTTCCACTGTCTGGCCACGGAGATTCCCTTAAGTCTGATGTCCGATGTAGTCTCTTCAGGGTCTCTCCACTGACCCCCAAGTTTCCCTACAGTCCCGCCCCCTCGGGTCTCGCCCCTCTCGCCCCGCCCCCGGAGGCCTCCCCTCCCCCTTACTCCCACCCCGCCCCCCTTGCCCCGCCCCTGGGGTCTCTCCCCACCCCGCGTTCCTCGGCCACCTCTTCCAGCCCCAAGGCCTCTCCTGCGTCCCCTGCCCGTCCACGCCCCCAGGCCTCTAGCCCCAGCACCCGTCACTTACCCCACCGATTCCGTAAGCTTTTGACCCGGGCCCGCGGTCTTGAACTTGATGTCGGCTTTGATCTCCTGGAAGAATTTCTTCATAGTGGCGGCGGCCCGGCGGCGGGGTGCCGCGGGGGGAGGGGGCGCAGGGCCCAGTCGGGGAGGGGCCGGCTGGAACCAACAACCGGAAAGAAAATACCTGGCTGTCGGAAGTCCCGCCTCCGCGCGGTCGCCCACGTGACAATCGGCCGCTCTGGCTCGCCGCTCCTCGCTGTCCCCTGGCGACCGCTCTGCACTCACGGAGCGTGTCTCTGTGGTTCTTTCCGGCGGCGTTGCTAGGGGCTACACATGCGCGCCTATCTGGAGGTTGTGCTTGGGCGCCTTCCACCACGTTCCGGAGGAGGAGAGACGGGACAGGGAGGTACCGGCCTCCTGAGCCCACGGAGAAGGCGCTAGACCTTGCCCTAGAACCTCCCCTGGTTTCCCAGGCTTTACGTGATAAAATCCAAATTCACTGCGGGGATGTTCAAGGCCATACAACACAGCCCCGGGTTCAGCCTCGTGGCCCCCCAACCTGAGGATCTACAATGACCCCTGAGGGGCTTAAATTAAGGAAATCAGAGATTATCCAGAGCGCACTAAGGGGATTTAAGAAAGAATCCGGTGTACCCCAAACCTTAACCGTTCTACCTTCAACTTCCTATTGATACAGGACAGCCACCTCTTACACTATTTATGAGGTGAGCATAAGACTAGCATGCCCCTTATAGTGTTACAGGGCAGGGGCACCTAAGAACCCCAAAACCTGCCTGCTCTAAATGGGTTCTGCCATCCACTACATCAAGACAAAACATACAGACCATTAGTGGAAAGGAACTTTAATACAATGAATGTGCAATACAGAAAAGACGAAGAATATAGTTTCCAAATCTAGCACCCAATGTTACCTACCCATCCCCTGGTGGGTAAAAAACTCCACCCAAATGGGATTGGCCCAAAGCAGGGCCCCAAAGCCTGCCCCAAATCTAAAACACCTTTTGGCAGGGACCAATAGAAAAGGGTCAGAAACAGACAAGTCTGGGAGGAAAAGAGCAAAATCAAAATCAAGATGAAAGCTGCCATTGTCAGCCTCCCCACCGGTCTCTCACCCACATGCACAGTCCAGGCCAGTGCAGCTTATTTACATGTCTCTCTGCTCCCTGTGCCTCTTCAGGCTCTCCATTCTGCTTACTTCCTTCTCCAGTCTCTCTCTCTCTCTCTCTCTCTCTCTCTCTCTCTCTCTCTCTCTCTCTCTCTCGTCTCTCCTGCTCAGCTCCCTCGCTTGGGTGGGGCAGGGAACCTGGAACACTCCCTTTTTGTGTGGACCACCCTGTTCGAACAGGACAACTGTAAGAATGATGATGTGGTTTGAAAGATTCACTACTTTAATATTTCTTGAGAGTGGGCTCTACTAGCAATGACGAAAACTGGCAAAATTTCCTGACCTCAAGAGAGGGTTCGTGATTATTTTGATGGGAGTGGTGAGGTAAGACAATAAAATAAAATTTATGGTAGATAGGTGGTATTAAGTGCTATGGAAAAAAATAAAATGGAAAACAAGATTGGGAAGGGCAGGGTGGAGGCAGTTTGTGACATCAATGGAAGGATGTATACACAGAAATAGGTATTCTTGAGACCACCAGGCCTTCGAATGTGCCTGGTCAGTAGGTGCTATCAAACAGCTGTTGTTAATAATAGCGAGGCAGTTCTACTTAAATACAAGTTAACATCAGGGATGCATTCTGAGGTATTATGGGTGAAGTAACATCCCAGGTGTGCTTTTAAAATATTACAGCCAGGGGCCTCCCTGATGGTACAAGGGGTTGAATCTTAGCACCATGAAGCTATTAGCAGCCACTGCAGCACGAGTTCGATCCCCGGCCATGGGAGATTCTCACAGGGCTCAACAGACCTCTCCTGCCTCGCCCACTGCTCCCCTCAGCAGTGATCTGCCTGTTGTGCTCCCCACTCTGTCTCTGGTGGATCCTTTCACTGCCCCACATCTCTGGCCTACACCCCAGATTTCATATGCATCAATAAATAAATCTTTGATATATATTATATACATGTATATATTATACATTATGTGTATAGTATATTATATATGATATATATTTATATATATATAATATATATATTTATATATTATATATATAATTATATATATAGATATAGATATAGATATAGATATATATAAAATCACACACAGGTAAGAATTGTGTCTGCATTGTATCTGGGCTATAGGGTAGGAGCACAGTCATTCTCCAAACACTTGCAGAGCATCTACTGTGGACAAGTCCTACCTTAACCTTGTCCATAGGTTCTTGGAAACTGCCATTTCAAGCAAAATGATGTATAACTAAAACCTGTCCTGGTGCTATTGTTCAACTTGGGCTGGGATTCATTTATTTTTACTCATCAAGGTTGTAATGAAACAGTGTTGAACAAAACAACTGATTTATTATTTGAGGACTTGTATAGTATATAAAGTAGTGAGAGACTTTTCTATTAAGAAAAATAGATGGGGCCTCCCTGGTGGCGCGTGGCGTCTCAGCACTATGAAGCTGCCCAGAGCCACTGCAGTAGGAGTTCGATCCGGCCAAAGAGATTCCCACATGGTGCAGCAGACCTCTCCTATCTCGCCCACTGTTCCCCTCAGTAGTGTACTTCAGTCAATCTGCCTGTTCTGCTCCCCACTGTCTCTGGTGAATCTTCTCACCGCCCCCCACACCTCTGGCCTGCACCCCAGCTCTTATATGCATAAATAAATAAATCTTTTAAAAAATTAAAATTGAACTTGAACTGGATATTAAATACTACCATGGATTAAAAATGGATTTTCTTTGGTGTGATAAAGTATCATGCTTATATAGTAAAATGACCTTTTCCTAGGAGATGCTTAAATATTTAGAAGTGAAGAGTTATGATATATAAAAGTTACTTTCAAATGTTTAAAATGAAGTATATATGTAAAAACAGCTGTGCATCCTGAATGATGAAGATATACTTGGAGAAAAGCATCTTTAGGTAGCTGAAGATAGTTTCGTAGTGCTGAGACTTAACTCCTTGCACCACGAGGGAGGTCCCTATGCGGTTTGTTCTTCACTGAAATGTCATGAAACCACACACACTATATAAATGCACATATAATGTATTCAGCACGTTAGAAAAATTTTAAGACTTGTTGATAATAAGCATAGGGTTGTGGTAGTTTTAAAATACATCAAAAAATTCTTTAACATTCCTTCCAAAAGCAGTGCCTAGTTCCTTCCCTGTGAGTGTGGGCTGCACTTAATGACTCACTTTTAACAAAGAGAGTAGAAGTGATAATGTGTAGCTTGGAGACTAGATCATAAAAAGCACTGCCATCTTCCTCCTTGCTCTCTCCCTCTATCACTCCGTCTGGGGGGAGCTGTTCACCACGTTGTGAGGAAGTTCAAGCAGTGCTGTGGAGAGGCCTATGTGATGAGCTGAGGTCTCTAGCCAACAGCCAGGTGAGGGCACCACCTTGGAAGCGGCTCCTCCTGCCACAGTTGAGCCTTCAGATGAGACGGCCCTGACTGATGTCTTGACTCCAGTCCCATGAGAGACCCTGAGCCAAGACTTTCCCAGATTCCTGATTCTCAGAATTGCTGGACACAATAAATGGTTGTTGTTATAAGTGAATAAATTCAGGGATAATTTGTTACACAGTGAATTACTAAAGGAACAATCTACATTCATTATGCTACCCCTTTTCATCTTTCCTAACGTTTGAAATATGAAAAGTACAGTTTAACACTATGAAATAAAAGATCATACACCTTATAATTTCAAATAAAGTTGAGACTGATCCAGAGTCACACAGTTATAGACATTGATGGAGACCCACCCCATTCCCTGAGAGTGAAATCCTATAGGGATTCTCAACTTGGCATTCAGAATGCTGAGTCTCTGGAGGGCTTAGAAACCTCATCACCTATCACCATCCATTTTACCCTCTCTGCTCAGTTATCTGCAACTATTCATAGCTTACCAGGCAGTCCTTTCTGCTGAGAGAGACCTCTTCCCCATCTGTCTAACTCAATCCTCTCCCTTCAGGAAGCCTGCCCTGACTACCTTCCTCATGTTGGAATCTGAGATATGAAGAGCCTCCTTCTTGCAATAATCATTGGTAATATTTACTTAGCACTCATTACGTGCTAGGTACTTTGTTGAGGGTTTTAAACATTCTATCTTTTACCTTCCCAATCTTCAAAGACAGCTCTGTAAATCACTGTTGTGACCCCTTTACAAATGAGCAAACTGAGCTCCAGAGAATAAAGTCACTTGCCCAAGGTCACTCAGCTTTCAGGTAGCAGAACTTGGACTTAAACCTACCGAGTTCATACTCTTATTCCCTGTGGTCAGCAGACTAGTGCCTCGTAAGGATGACTATGTCCTAATCCTGAGAACCTGTGACTATGGTAACATTTGTGCCAAAGAGATGCTGCAGGATTTTGAGTTGAGAAGATGATCCTGAATTTTCCACTGGGGTCCTTATAAGAAGGAGGCAGGAGGTTAGAGAAGGAGTTGAAACAACAGAAACACCTTGAGAAGGACCCAATTCATTGTTGTGACTTTGAAGATGAGGAAGGAGTCAGGAAACAAGGAATGCTAGTGACTTCGAGAGGCTGGAAAAGGAATGGAAATGGCTTCTTCCCTAGGACTTTCAGGAGTGCAATTCTGCCAACAACTGGATACTAGTTCAGTGAGACCCATGTTGGATTTCTGATCTCCAGAACAGTAAAAATACATGTGTTGTTTTATGTCACTGTGGTTATTTGTCACAGAAGCAATAGGAAATTACTACCCCTAGATCAAACAGTGCTAAGAAATAGGTACAGACACTGTTTTAAAAGACTTATTTATTATTTATTCATGCATACAAGAACTGGGGTGTAGGCCAGAGGTGCGGGGGTAAGAGGATTCACCAGAGACAGAGTGAGAAGCAGAAGAGGCAGATCTACTGAAATACACTGCTGAGGGGAGCAGTGGGGAGACAGGAGAGGTCTGCTGCGCCATGTGGGTTAGATTCCTGGACAGGGATTGAACTCATGCTGTGGTGGCTGGTGATAGCTTGACAGCACTGAGACTTTAGCCCCTGCACTACCAGGGAGGCCCCAGACACTTCTGATTTATAGAGGAATTTGCAAAGTTCCAAATTTATCCATTTCCTCACAACTTGCAGAGGTAGGATTTAAACCCAGGACCATCGGCCCCCAATCACATTTCAGTGAGGTGCTCCTCAAACCATAATGCACCCAGGAATCCAGGAGGGGTTTGCTCAAATGCAGATTATGATGGCTCAGGTCTTGAGGGAGCTTTGACTCTGTGGTTCTGACAAGACCCTTAGGGAGAATGGATGGAAATGCACCTTCCCCCGGTGCTCTGTGAACTGGCAAGAGATTACCCTCACAGCTGAGAGGGAGAAATCTGGGAGCAAATAGGAATCCAACACCCCAGAATTCCAACCCCTCCCCCTCCCAGTGGTAGCCCTCCCTCAGTTTCCCCTTTTGAAAAGCTGAAAAGCAGAAACGCGAACTAACAACTGACATGGGAATGAAATTAACCACACGCAATATATCATGGCCTGGAACAAAGCAGCTGCTCAATAAATGTTATTCTTCTACTTGGGGAAGTGCCCAATAAATAACTGTTAATGAAAGGATTGAAGGCTATGGCCCAAGTAGTAAACTGAGGATCAAGCCAGCAACACACAGTAGGTGCTCAGACCAGCTGCTGATTAGAGGGGAATGTTTCACAAAGTTCCAGGGAGCAGGCAGAGCTGTCACCAACTTGGCATCTCTGGCAGATGCCAAGCCCCGCCTCAGGGAACAGGAAGCCACAACACCTCCCCAGGTGACTAATGGCCCAACCTTTGGCTTAACTGACTTCTAGTTTGGCGGGAAGGTATGGAGCCTCTTCCACCTCAGTTTACCAGCTTTGCCACTTTGCTCCTCCTTCCCCGAAGTGGCCCCATGAACTTTTTCACTTTCTTTTCACTCTGGCCCTAGCTTCCATCAGAGTTAGATCTTTTTCCTGTTGTTTCACATAGCTCAGCCAGGTCTGGGCAGAAAGTCTCTGGAAGGTTGTCTTTTTTCTGCCCTGACGCAAAGGCTGGGGGTGGGAAGAGAAGTTTGCCCCACATTTGGAGGCGGGAACCAGCAGAAGTGGCATTCTTGAGCCTCCCTGGCGGCCCAACTGGTTAAGCTGCAGCACTATGAAGCTATCCGCAGCCACTGCAGTATGAACTCTCTCCCCGGCCAGGGAGCTTCCCACGGGGCACAGCAGACCTCTCCTGACTCACCCCTGCTCCCCTCAGCAGTGTACTTCAGTAGATCCGCCTGTTCTGTTCCCCACTCTGTCTCTGGTGAATACTCTCCCCACCCCCCACCTCTGGTCTACACCCCAGTTCTTGTATGCAAAAATAAATAAATCTCAAAAAAAAAAAAGAAGTGGCATTCTTAATCTTAGACTCAATGTGTGACGTAAGGCAAGGCTTGTACCTCTGGGGCTCAGTCCTCCCATCTGTATCCTGGCCTAGGCCGGGGTCTGCACAGTCTTCCTCAATCACTGTGTGACTCTCACTCCTGTACAAATAAAAATATAGGGCCTCCCCGGTGGCGCAGCGGTTAAGCGCTGCGCTGTGGAGCTGTTGGCAGCAGCGACGCGAGTTCGACGCCCAGCCAGGGAGAATCCCACATGGCGCAGCAGACCTCTCCTGCCTCGCCCACTGCTCCCCTCAGCAGTGTATTTCTGATCTGCCTGTTCTGCTCCCTGCTCTGGCTCTGGTGAACCCTCTCACCGCCCCATGCCTCTGGCCTGTACCCCAGCTTGTATGTATAAATAAAAAATAAATCTTTAAAAAAAAAACAAATAAAAATATAGGATGCCCAGGTAGACCTGAATTTCAGATAAAGAAATACTTTAATATATACAGTATTAAATTTTAAAATTTTAACCATCTTTTTTCTTCTCCCAAACTTTATTATCTCATGATTGATACCCCCTGAATCAGGGTATAGGCCAGGGATGTTGGGGTGAAAGAATTCACTGCAGACAGAGTGAGAACAGAAAAGGCAAATTTGCTGAGATACTGCTGAGAGGAACAGGTAAGATGTGAGGGGCCATCTGACCCTAAATTTTACAATTTTCACTATTTTTAAAGAACCACTCAGCCCAGCAGACCTCACCTGTCTCATCAGCTGCTTCCCTTAGCAGTGTACTTCAATAAATCCACCTGTTCTGTTCTAAAAAAAAAACAAACAAAAAACATGTCAATTTTTTTTTGTGTGTCAAATATTCCTATTTGATGATATATACCTTTGTTATTATTTTTTGTGTGGTAAAATATACATAATATAAAACTTACTATTTTGAACATTTTTAAGTGTACAGCTCAGTGGCATTAAGTACATTCACATTTTTGCAACCATCCAGCATAAGAACCTTCTCATCTTCCCAAACTGAAATCAGTCCCCCTTAAACACTGACTCTCCCTCTCCTAGCCCCTGCTATCACACTATGCCTACTAACAAAGCGCCAAAAATCCTTTACCATAATCCACTGGACCTCGTCCCCACTCTATGCAGATCTGCCACCCTCTCCATGTAGCCTCAGTTCTACAGCCAGATTTCAAGGGTTTGTTTTGGTTTGGTTTTGTCTGTTCCTTTGCTTTGTTTTTATATTCCAAGAATGCATGAAATCATGTGGTATTTGTCTTTCTCCTTCTGATTTATTTCACTTAGCATAATCCCCTGAAGTTCCATTCATGTTATTGCAAATGGCAGGATTTCATTTTTTATAGCTGAATAGTATTCCATCAGCATATATAAATCTTTAGATCTACTCATCTGTCGTTGGACACTTAGGTGGGTATATTTACTTAAAGTATTATTGATATATAACTTAAATAGCCTGAAATTCACCTATTTAAAGTATACAGTTCAGTACATTTTATTGCATATTTACAGTCATACAACCATCATCACAATCTAATTTGAAAACATTTCCATCACCCTAAAATGAAACCTTGTACCCATCCGCAGTCACTCTGGATTCTACTTCCAGCTCAAGGCTGTAGAAAGAGATCACTGATCTTTTTCTGTCTTAAGAGATTTGCCTTTTCGGGACATTCCATTAAATGTCATATGATGTTGAAATCACGTGACTTTTCTGCCATCAAAAAGGTTTTTCACCATCACTTTTTGAGGTTCATTACTACTGTACTGTGTATCAGTGCTTCATTTCTTTTTTTGCTGAATAGTATTCATCATAAGTATATACCACATCATTTGGTTTATCCATTCACCCATCAATGGACATTTGGGTTGTTTCCACTTTTTAGCTGTTGTGAAAAGTGCTGCTTATGACTATTTGTGTCCAAGTTTCTGTGTAGAGGATTATTTTAATTTCTCTTGGCATGTACCTAGGGATGGGCCATATTGTAAATTTATGCTTAACTTGTTTTTTCTTTTTTTTTTTAATTTATTTATTTATACATACAAGCTGGGGTACAGGCCAGAGGGGGGCGGCAAGAGGGTTCACCAGAGACAGAGTGGGGAGCAGAACAGGCAGATCAGAGGTACACTGCTGAGGGGAGCAGCGGGGGAGGCAGGAGAGGTCTGCCCCCGCATGTGGGATTCTCCCTGGCTGGGCATCGAACTCTCATCGCTGCTGCTGACAGCTCCACAGCGCAGCGCTCAACCGCTGCGCCACCAGGGAGGCCCTATGCTTAACTTGTAAAAAAGCTTTTGAGATATATTTCAAGTGCAGATAGGTGTTTTTGAGACAAAAAACAAATGCCTTTTTTTGTACTGGGTGATCAAATCCTTCTAATGTTTACCCCAAACCTTAAACTTCAAATTTCTCAGGAACGTTCACCTGCTCCTCAGCGGAGTCCTTGGGGCCCCTTTCCCTCCCCCTATTCGTTCAGTCCTCCAGCGTCCACCTGATGTTAGCCAATTTCTATTCAACTTTCAAGCCTGGCAAAAAAGGAACTTACTTTAGGATAGAGAAAGTCTCCTCCATTACTCGGCTTTTTTCTTAAGCACTCAGGCTCTTTGGGTTTTTACCGCAGATCCAAGCCATAGATTAACATTTCTTTCCCTGGCTAGACCTTGAGCCGCTAACGCCCCCAGCGCTCCCAGCACTTCCTGCCCCCAGGCACAGCTTTCACTCCTCTAAGAGCCGCGAAGTCGCTGACTCCTCCTCAGGCTCCTAACAGAGCCAACCAGTATGAGTCCCATTTTACAGGTGGGGAAACTGAGGCATAAAGCGATTAACGTGGTCACGCAGTGCTCGATACATTTTTCTTGAATGAATATGTCTATTAAGTATTTCGTAGCTCAGGCACATAGTGCTCGAAAACCTTTGTCTTTATCAAGAAATAAGTGCATTTTGTGGACGTTTCTTCCAAAACACCCCTCCGTGGCCCGCCCCTTTCCCTAAGCCCCTCCCCTCTGCCAGCTCCGGCGCGTCCCCGTAGTGAGCTGAACCCCTCTGCTTAAGGTGTCCGGGGGCGGACAGCTTCTTAAACCCTCCTCCTTTGGTAGCCAATGCCCACTCCCTACCTTGGGGCGCTTCTCGTAATATCCAATGAACTGCAGTCCTCCATTAAACCCCTTCTTCGTGAAGGGGACGCCGTGGTATCCAATGGTGGGCCTCCTCCTGGGGCGGTCATTCGCCTGCCCCTCAACTCTAAGCTCCGCCCCGAAGCGTCCTGGCCGCCCGTCTCACAGCTCCAGAGCGCATCCGTTTCCCTCCTCCCACTTTTCCCCTTTCACCTCCCATAACCTCCGCCCCCTCCATTAGGCCTCTGGTCACGCCCCTTGGTTCTGCCCGTTATCCAATCCCGTTAACTTGATCCGCTCCAACCCCTCTTCTCATTGGTCCCCGCTCTCCTCTATCCCCGCACGTGGTACTGAACGACAGCATCACCCACCCGTGACGGACGAAAGGCGGGACTTCCGGTGGCCCTTAGGCCAATAAACACGTTCGGGCCCGCAGTCCAGGCGGCCGCCCCCGCCCCCTCGGTGTCCCGCTCCCGCCCCCGGCTTTGCCTCCCGCCGCTGCCACTGCCGCTGCCGCCGCCGCCGCCGCAGCCGCCGCCGCAGCCGCTTCCCGCGGCCCGGGCCTCCAGCCGCCAGCATGCCGCACGCCTTCAAGCCCGGGGACTTGGTGTTCGCCAAGATGAAGGGCTACCCGCACTGGCCGGCCCGGGTGAGGCCGCCGGGGAGATGGGCGAAGGTGGGGGGTGGGGGGGTGGGGCTCTAGGGGCCCCGGACTCAGGGGCCCACGCACCGGGAGTCTGGGGGACTCCGGACCTGTAGGACCCACACGCCCTGGGTTTGGGGAGACCTGGTCTTGGGGGACCCGCACGCCGGGCGTTTGGGAGGACTCGGGTCTGAGGGATTAGCGCGCCAGGGGTCTGGGGTGCCAGGCCTGAGGGATTTACGCCTCAGGCGTAGGAAGAGCTGGGCGTCCCAGGCCTGGGGGACCTGAGCGTCGGGGTTCTGGGGGACCCCGGCCTGTACGGCCCGCGCACCAGTGGTCTTGGGTACCCCGGACCTGAACGAGTGGCTCGGGGGTCACAGAGTCTAGTGATGCTAGCTGTATGAGTTCTGTGACCCGAGAGGACAGGGTTCAAGTGGGAGGGAGAGCGGAGGGTGTGAGGGGAGCTGAGAAAAGTGTGATTTGAAGAGGGGTTGAATTTCTTGGGCCAGGGAAGTGCCCAAGGCTGGAGGACCTTCTTTGTGGGGCCACAGAAGCCAAGTTCTGAGGGGTTGGATTGGGGAGTGGTGCTGAGGGCCACGTGTGAGGGACGCTCAGGATGAGGGTTGCAGTAAGGAAGAAGCTGCTTGAGTGTCAAGAATGAGGGGATAAGGGAGGCCAGAACTGGAAATTGGGGCTGTGGGTGCAGTTTACAAGGTCACAAAAGCTGCGATCACTGACTATGAAAGTGAGAGGCCTGAGGGGCCAGAAATGTACATAAGACTTGTTTGGGGCAACCCTGGTGCCCTTTGAAGACCCACCCCCTTTCCCTGCCCCAGACTCAGGTGTGGGAAGCTGGTTGGGATGAGATCGTTCTCTCTGGTGCTTGAATCAGATCAGACCCATTCAAGGGGGCTCAAGGCTGAGAGAGCATCCGACGGAAGGCGGCTGGGCCCAGGACACCTGGGGGTTTCTTTGGGGGAATTTGGGATCCAGAGAACTCAAGTGGTCTGGGGGGTCTGAAGGCTCCTTGAGCCTGAGCATCGCAGATCTTCGGAGTGGAGTCAAGCACTGTGGGAGCAGCCAGCAAAGAGGAGGGACCCCCGGGTTATTGTCATCCCAAGGTCTTAGGACTCCAAATGCTCCCCTGCACCCCCAGGACTGAGGTTGGTGGAATATGCCTGGTACAACTGAAGGAATTTGGTGGGTGGGGTGGCAGCCCTAGGTATCAGCAGGGTGAAGTGGGCATGGCAGGTGACCTGGGCAGCCCTATGGAATGGCTGGCGATTTCAGCGTCCCTCCCTACCTGTTGTCCTCCATTCCTTGGTAGAAGTAGCCAGAAAGACATCACACAGAACTCAGGGTTTGCATGCCAAGGGGGCCTCAGGGACTTCTGACTGGGCAACCTCAAGAGAGGTTAGAGCTGGCGCTACTGTAAGGATGTCTGGGCCTCAGGATGAGAGGCAGGTCCTCGGTGAGATGAGAGCAGAAACCTGGTTTAGAAAGCATCCCAGGCTGGTCCTCACCTTGATGGAGTTTGGGGATGCTTCTGTGCAGGAATGGGATGCTTGGGGTGGATGCCAGAGGCCAAGTCCAGGGTCAAAGACTTTGAAAACTAGCCCTGAGGAAAATGGAGGCAGAAAATCGGGAGCAAGCCACTCAGGCACTGAAGGGGAGGGGAGGAATTAATAAGAACTGGAGAGGCCACTCTAATCTTATTTGCTTGAACTTAATTTCTTGGGGTACACCAGTGCAATGAAACTTTACTGGCACTTTCCTGCTTTCCTGAGTACCAGCTTCTCCCTCTTCTCAGCACCTCCTTCCTTTAGTCAGCTCTCTAAGCCCCTAACATTTCCAGGCACCTGATTGGAAGTATAGGGGCTGCTTGCCTCCCGTGGGGAGGTGACTGACAGCTGCCGGAGCCCATGGGCCTGTATGGAGAGGGTGGGACTTCCTGGATGCTCAGCGCCTGTCTCCTGCAGCCCACCCCCCACCCTCTGCATCCTTGGAGCTGCCAGCTGCAGCTCTGGGAAACCGACCACCAGTACCCTCTTTGCGGGAGGGGATCCTGTGGGAGGGTTCTGAGAGTTCTTAGAAGCTCTGCTTGGCCTCTCCCCCCAACTGCTCAGAGGACCTTTTCTGGCTTTGCTCAGGTGAAGTGCCCTGGGGAGTGGGGGCTGCACAGAAGCATACAGATGCTTAAGTGCAAGGTGATGTGGCTTCTTAAATTGAAGGCTCTTTTTCCCAGCCTACACTACCCCAAGTAACTTGGCTGATTTCTTGGTAATTTCCTGGGTCAGTGGGTGAAACTCCTCCCTGCCCCCCAGCTGCCCTCTGATTGGCCTCTCACTGCAGATTGATGACATCGCCGATGGTGCCGTGAAACCCCCACCCAACAAGTACCCCATCTTCTTCTTTGGCACACACGAAACGTAAGTGTCCCCAGCTAGGCCTGAGTTTTCCCAATTGGTGCCCCAGGGTGTCCTCGCTCACCTGGGACTGGCCCCATGGTTCCTTTCTCCAGAGCCTTCCTGGGACCCAAGGACCTCTTTCCCTACGACAAATGTAAAGATAAGTACGGGAAACCCAACAAGAGAAAAGGCTTCAATGAGGGACTGTGGGAGATCCAGAACAATCCCCATGCCAGCTACAGTGCTCCGCTGGTGAGTACCTGGGGATAGAGGGCCGCCCACACGGGGTTGGATGTGTGTGTGCTTTGGGGTGGAGGTGGCCTTAGCTTGTCTTCTAGAAGGAGGCGAGCCTTTAGGTCTGGCCTCCTCCCCACTGGCACTGCGGACATGTGCTGGACCTTTCTCTGCGGGGGGCTGCCCTGGGCACTATGGGATGTTGAGCAGCAGCCCTGACTCCACATACTCCGTGCTAGGAGCACCCCGACCTGGGTTGTAACACTCAAACGTGTCTCCAGATGTGGCCAGGTGTCCCCTAGATTGGGTGGAGGGGTGCATAATCACCCCTGGTGAGACCCCCTGCTCTAGGGTCAGCCTGAAAATATTTAAGTATTGTCATAGCTTTTACAAAACTTTTTATTTTTATTTTATAGGGAAAACATTGTTTTTTCTTTCAATAACGGCGCCTCCCCTCACTGCTGCTAGCCATTAGACTCGGAAAAAGGCCATCCTTAACAGAGGTGAAAGTTCCTGTTTAGGTGGAAAAAAATTCCAGGAGTCATAGAGATGATGTCTCCGTGGGGAATTAGCGTTTGGAAGCATTCGGTGAAACAAAGGAATTTAGAAAAGTCGAAGTTAAATTCGTAAATTGCCAGGGAAGGATGGCAGAGGGGTGCCTTGTCAAGTACTTTGGGGTGAGATGCTGATGAAGGGAGGCGGGGCTGGGGTTTTTCACTCTGCCTTTAACCACTGCTTCTGGAGTTCCTGCAAGATAAAAGGTAGTGGGGAGGATTAGCTTGGTCTTGGGAAGGGTTGGGGTGAGATTGGCTTTGAGGTCACAGGTGCTAACTGCAGAGGGGCAGAACTCGGTTCTTAGAGACATCAGCATGGTCTTCAGGCAGCAGAGCAGGGGCTTGAGCAGTTTGGTTTGTGTTTGTGAAGGGCTGAGTAGTCCCATAGTGCCTGATCTTGCTTGAGAAGTCGGGTCTGGAGACGGTCTAAGTGTACCCCTCCTGTGGCTCAGCTCCCCTGCTGACCCAGCGACACTTCTGTTTCCACCTGCCCCTTGCTGTGCGGGGCCCAGGGATCCAGGGCGAAGCAGGCAAAGCTCCTGCCTTCCGGACTCACCATTGCGAATGTGGCTTCGTGAGATGGTTCTCTAGTGGTCAGGCCCACACGTGCTACATATTACTGGCATTTCACTTTTTTTTTAAATCGAGGCGTTTGTTTACAATACAGTACATGATTTAAGGGACTAGGGTGATGCCTCTTCGGATCTGTGTTTCCACGCCGCACCCACCGCATCCATAGTCTTTCACCGTAGCTCACTGGGCCCCTGCCCTCTTTGTGCCCTCTCCCTCCCCGCCCCATTGGTAGCCTAATTCTCATGGTTGCTTTGATCTCCTGTGTTGCATCTGGGGGATGGAGGCTCCCTCTGCTTTGCTTCCTGCTGGCTGTCCCGGGGCTTTGCTTGTCCCCACCTTGGGTAAGCGGATCAGAAGGTCCTGCAGGTAACTGAGTTTCCAGAGATCCTTTTCTGGCCCCAGCTCAAGTTCTGTTTGGTTACATGCGAGGCTTATTACCTCCTGGTGAATCATCACACCATTTAATATTTATTACACACCCACAGCTTGCTAAGTACTGGATAGATGCCTGCCCTCGAGGAAATAAAACTCAAAAATGGTGCAGCTTTGACATTGCCCGAGCCCTGTACAGACTCCCAAGGTGAAGAACTAACTGTGTTAGAGCTTGTTCCTGCCTTTGGGTTCTTTTCCATCCCTCTGTGCCTCTCCGTGGGACATTGGTTTAAAACGCAGGCTCCTGGGCCCTCCCCCTGGAGGTTTAGGTTGTGTATTAGTAGTTTGGGGGCCTGGGAACCTTGAGGTATTTCTTCCCAGGCTTTATCGTAGATGCTTCTGTTGTAAGCTTATGGTGCCCCTTTTGGGGTATCTCAGCAGTTTCTTTTTTCATCCTTGAAGTTTGCAGTTCATTTTTACATTTCGAGTGCAGTGTGGACTCAAGGTTGGAAATTGAAGAGGTCTACAAAACAGTGGTGCTGCCTCTCGGCCACTGTTTCATTTTCATCTCAAGAAAGCCGCAGCTGCCTTATCTGCATACTTTATCTTTCTGAGATTCTTTGTTCATTTTATAGAGTGCTATATAGCTTTCTTAGGCATAGAATTCCGTACTTTATTCCCTTGTCAGTCTTTGATGATTGGTCCACATGAGCAGAGTCAGCCTTTATTCTTTAACCCCCCCTACTGGTGCCTCCACCAAGAGTGCATAGCAAGGCATGTTTCCTCTTCTCCTTGCCAAGCCAGAAGGTGAAAACTGTTCTCTCTGTATGGTTCCAACTGCATTGTCTTTCGGTTCCCACGATAATCCTAGGGGTGCGTAATTATACTCTGTGATGTTTGAAAAAGGACACAATCACCTAATGATGCATTTCTCGGAACATGTCCCCATTGTTAAGTGACACACAGCTCTACTAAACTGGGATCCTTCTAGGTCAACGGTTCTCCACCTTGGGTGACTCTGTGCCCTAGGTGGCATCTGGCAATGTCTAGATACACACTGGCTATCAAGATGGGGCTGGGGGGGGGTGGTTGCCGGGCAGATGGTATCTTTTCCATTTTACAATTGAGCACACTTCCTGAGGTCTAGAAAGTTCACTTGATTGCCCAGAGGGACCCAGCTAGAATCTGAAATCTCTTGGACCAGGGTTTCTCAACACTTGGTACCAGCTCTTTCTGTATGGGGTGCCATCTTGGGCAATGTGGGGTATTGAGCAACAGCTTTAAACCCCACCTACTTGATACCAGGAGCACCCCCCCCCAGCCCCATCTTGATAGCCAGTGTGTATCTAGACATTGCCAGATGCCACCTAGGGCACAGAGTCACCCAAGGTGGAGAACCGTTGACCTAGAAGGATCCCAGTTTAGTAGAGCTGTGTGTCGCTTAACAACAGGGACATGTTCTGAGAAATGCATCATTAGGTGATTGTGTCCTTTTTCAAACATCATAGAGTATACACACACCTAGGTGGCAGAGTCTGCTGGGACCCCCGTTGTATACGTGGTCCCTCACGGCTAGAGTGTCGTGTGCAGCTATGCGTGATGTCCATCTTCATCACTCAGCAAATGAAGAGGTAGAAGGGCCTGTCCCAGGTTTGGAAGCTCATAGGGCTGCTGGGAGGACCCAGCAAGGAAGTGTGCACTGGCTCCCGTTTCGGGAGGACGGCACAGTAAGCGATTGAGGTGGCAATTGGGATGAGGAGGCCCAGCTGCATTTGACGTTCCTTTTCCACCTTGGTCGACCTCCAGATTCATCGCAGATAAATGCTTGTTCCAGTCATTCAGCCTTCGGCTTTGTGGTGGTCGGAGGTTGGTCGATTTGGCCTTTTTTTCCTGGTTCCTCTCTGTACCCCAAACCTCTTCGTGTGAATCAGATTTTCTAGCACCTTTGCTGGTAGGCAGTTAGATCCCATGGGCCAACCGCAGGAGACTCCAAGTTCTAGCTTTTATCTGCAAGCATAATGTAGGGCAGGTCATTTACCTTCCTAGAGACTCAGTTTCCCCAGTTTGGGAACATTTACATTCTTCCCATCACGTGAGCCAGCAGCGGAGGCGCACATCGGGTCACGGTTGATGGGGAGCTTGGCAGGAGCGAGGAAGGGCTTAGCAGCCGCTGTGCAGGGCCCAGCTCGGAAGCCGAGGCGACTTGCATCCTGACTCCTGCTCAGTAGCTGCACGGTCTGGGGCCGTTAGGCCACTTTTTCCTCATTGGCACGAGGATGACAGCGCCCGACCATTTCAAAGACAAAGAGAGATGGAGACTTGGTGTTTGGTGGTTTGCCCGTAACTAATGCCAGCCCTTCTTGCCGTGTGCTGCTCCTCTTCCTCCTGCAAAAGAGCCTTGGACCAGCATTTAGTCACTTATCTCTCTAAGCTGCTGGCTTCCCTCTGTGCACTCCCCAGGGACTGAGAAGTAGTGCCCTGAAGGGAAGGCGGGAGCTGCTGTGAAAGCGCAGTGGTTCTGTGTGATTCTCTCCCAGCTGCTTGGGGCTGGAGTCTGACCTACTTAGTGGGACCGTGGTATCTAAGATGTCTCGATGTCTCGGTGTTATCCTGGTTTATCTTGTCACACATAGCAGCGCTGGGCCCTGAGGGGCCCTTGGTCACAGTGACACAGGGAAATGAAAGGGCGCTCTATGGTGAGGGCCTGTCAGCCTCTGGGCCTCACTTTTCCTGCCTGCTGAGTAGGTCTTGTGCATGAAGGCTGGGATAGGCTCGCACCCCAGCTGGAGGAAGAAGTGGGGTCTTTACATAGCCGTGAGCATGAAGGGGGTTCCCTCTGAGCCCCCGTCTGGCATTGCCATCCCTGCCCAGCTCTGACACCCACATTTCCATTCTCTCTTGCATGTCTCTACTTTGACGCGCTGCCCGGCCCTCACTGCAGCGTCCTGTGCAGCCTTGACATGCTGTCTTCTGCCCCCTTCAGCCCCACTGGCGCCAGCTTCGGCCTCTCACGGCTTCTCACTCCTGGTCTGGCGCCCAGAGTCCTGTTGGCCCGGACCCCCTCCTGGACTCTCATACACTTTTGGTCCTCCCGGCTTTTCTTCTGTCCAGGTGCATGCCCCGCTCTGTCCGTTGAACCCCACTCTGATCATGCTAAGGGAATGCAGCTCCATGTTTGTTTTTTTTTAATGTTCTCTTTTTTCCCCAGGGACAAAGATTTATCATTTTAAATATTTTTTTTTACTGAGGCAATGTTGGTTTCCACTGTTGTTTGTATTTATCAGTATAGGACCCCCGCTTCCGTGGGTACTGCCAGCACCAAGGCACCCTTAGTACACCAGCGCAGTCTGCTGTGTGGGCATCCCTTCCCCACCTCCTAGCCCTGTCCCCTATGGCTCAGTTCTTTTTGTTTTTTTTTTAAAGATTTATTTATGCATACAGCTCGGGTGTCGGCCAGAGGTGTGGGGGGGGGGGGGTGAAAGGATTCACCAGAGACACAGTGGGGAGCAGAACAGGTGGATCGACTGAAATACACTGCTGAGGGGAACAGCGGGCGAGACAGGAGAGGTCTGCTGCACCATGTGGGAAGCTCCATGGCTGGGGATCGAACTCATGCTGCAGTGGCTGTGGATAACTTCATAGGCTGCTACTTAACCCATTGCGCCACTGGAGGCCCTCCTATGGCTTAGTTCTATAGTCAGCTTTCAAGAGTTAGTTTTTCAGTTTGGTTATCTGACCATTTATCTGATTTCTCTAAAAAATATGGCACACTTCACAAATTTGCTCATGGGCTGTGCTAATCTATGTATCATTCCAGTTTTAATATATGTGCTGTAGGAGCAGGCACTAAATACTCTTTTTTTTAAATTGGGATCTAATTCTCCTCCTAACATACTACTCACCAACATTCAAAATAGATATTCACAATAGATTAAAATTTTATTTTAAAGGATACGCTGCAGTGGCTTTAGTATGTTCTTAATGTTTTGCTCCTATCACTACTGTCAAGTTCCAGAACATTCCCATCAGCCCACAAAGAAGCCCCCTTTATGTTTGCAGTCACTCCCAATTCTCCTCTCCTTCTAGCTCCTGGTAACTTTTTATTTCTGTGAATTTGCGTCTCCCAGACACAGCATATAAATGGGAACATATATCTGGTTCTTTATTTCTGGTGGCTTCTCATCGAGTTCATTTTTTTTTTTAAGATTTATTTATGTATGCTTACAAGCTGGGGTGCAGGCCAGAGGTGTGGGGCAGTGAGAGGGTTCACCAAAGACGGGGTGGGGAGCAGGACAGACAGATTGACCGAAATACACTGCTGAGAGGAGCAGCGGGCGAGGCAGGAGAGGTCTGCTGCGCCATGTGAGAATCTTCCTGGCCGGGCATCCCACAGCTGCTGACAGCTCCACAGCACTACGCTTAACCCGTTGCGCCACCAGGGAGGCCCTCATCGAGTTCATTTTTGGAGGTTCCTCCAGGTTGTATCAGAGTGAACGCCATTCTTCTTATGGCTATACTCAGTCTCTGTTTATTTTATTTTATTTTATTTTTTCAAAAATCTGTTATTTAGAAAGAAGCACCATAAAATGGCGCAGTTAAATTTTACATTCGTGCTGGGCTGGGCTGGGTGCCACTGAGTCCCTCTGACTGGGGAGCTGTAGGATCCCCCTTCTCATCTGTGTTGTAATTACATTTACTTGGCGCCTCCGCATGAGATGTGTGAGCTCCCCGAGGGCAGGGACCCTGTCTTACTTGCTTGTAGTCCCAGCACAGGGCCTGGCAGCAGTGGCTGTTTCGCCGCATTCATCGGAACAATGAATGGGCTCATCTATTTTCCTCCCACAAACAAAACATTCAGAAAAGCTCAAAAACAGATCTGAGCTGGCCCCGTGACCTGATTCCATTCTGTGTCTGCCTGACCTCTCAGACCCTTGCCAGTTCCTGCGTGATCTGGCCTGGCCTCCTGCTCCCTCCTCTCTCCTACCCTGTCTTTATCTCTCAGTGACCTAACTATACTAGTCTCTCCCTATCCTCATGGGACCGTCAGCCATGCTGTTCCCTCTTTCTGGAATGTGTCTAGCCCCTGCCCCTTTTCATGCGTGTGACGACGCCTCAGCTAAAACTTCACGCCCTCTGGGGCTCCCCGCCAGCCATCACTGCAGCTACACTTCCACATACAGTTTTTCCCTTTCTGCCTGTCACCGTAATGTGACATTGAGCTCTTCATATGCCTACAGTCTGTCTCACCATGTAAGCTGCCTGGGGCAGGGGCCATGGCACAAGTCACATCTGGGTGCTACCTACCTACCCACTGAGGCACAGATTTGACCCAGCTTATAAATGTGCCCCACATGTGGGCGGTCAGAAGAAGCTCAGTCTCAGCTTCTGCTGTTTTGGTGGCTGTTACTGTCGGAGCAGGCCTCCTGGGTATAACAGAAATAGCAGTGCATGGACACGTACGCTCAGAGGTCCTGCCCTAGGTCCGCTTTCTCCTCGTAATAAGAATAACAACAGCAATCATAAAAGCAAACACTGATGGACTCCTTGCTGGTCTGGGCATGGTCCTAAGTCACGTATTCTGTTTCATACGTGCCACTGTCCTGCAAGGCCAAAACAGTGCCCTCCGCATTGCTCCTGTGTGGCCACTGAAGCACAGAGAGGTTTAAGTCACCTGCCTTGAGTTTCATCTTGAATCCTGCAGTGCTAGAACCCCAGTGGTCATCACACGTGCTCACCTTGTCCTTCTGCCTCAGCTCGCGGGACTTTCTCACTTTTAACATCTAGATGTTGAGAAGGTCACACCCTGACATTTGAGACCCCATTGTTGGGTGCCGTCCACTGGGTCTCCATCCTGGTTGGTCATGCCACTCAGACATGGGGGTGACTCGTGATCTGCCCTCCCCTTCGTCCCCCAGCCAGTGAGCTCCTCGGACAGCGAGGCCCCTGAACCTGACCCGGCAGGTGGGAGTGAAGACGATGAGGACCGGGGGGTTATGGCTGTCACAGCTGTGACTGCCGCAGCCGCCAGTGACAGGATGGACAGCGACTCCGACTCCGACAAGAGTAGCGACAACAGTGGCCTGAAGCGGAAGGCGTCAGCCTTGAAGGTAGGAGCGGACAGGCCCCCTTGGCCCCTGGGGTGGTTGGTGGCCATGGCCCAGCAATGCCGTGGCCCTTCTGTCACCCTGAGATTGCATCCTAAAACCTACTCTAAAAGAAACTGTTCCCATCAGTAGTCACCACCCTCCTCCCCCGTCCCCCTTTCTGTCTGTGGCAGTGCCTGTTCTGGACATTTCACACCAGTGGACTCGCACCATTTGATCTTTTGTGTCTGACTTCTCTTCATGAGTATTGTGTGTTTAAGGTCCGTCCACGTGGTGGTGTGTATCCGTGCTTCTCCTTTTCCTGGCCAAATAATCCGTAGTGGATGTAGTTATTAATTTGTTGTAATTATTTGTTGATGGCCATTTCAGTTGCTTCCATTTTTTTGGCATTACAAATAATGCTGCTGCGAATAGTCATGTACATGTTTTTGTGTGGACGTGTTTTCGGTTGTTTGGAATGTTTTCTTCTTTGCCCCCCTCTTTTTCCTCCTCTGTCTGTTCACTGCTGCTAAATATTTGAGTGCAGAATGAAAAGACCAGCTTCTACCACCAAGTTCTTTTGATTAAAAAAACTTTTTAAAAAGTATCCTTTCGGTTACAATGATAATGTAGTAGCCATATTGTATATAGAATATGCAAAAAAGGTAAAGCGTATGGTGAAGGCAGGGCTTTTATGAGGAGCGGACATTTCTCCTGAGGCTCACAGAATGGGAAGGGGCCAGCCATAAAATAGGCCTACGGCGAGCCTCTCAGCCGCAGCAGGGTGTACAGAGGCCCTGAAATAAGCAGGTATGGCTGGAGCAGCCATACTTGAGCCATTTTTAAGTGTGTAGCTCAGTGGCATTGAGTAAATTCACGTTATTGGGCAACCATCCCCACTCTCCATCCCTAGAACTTTCTCACCTTCCCTAAATGAAACTGTCCCCATTAAACACTAGCCCCCTCCCTCCCCCAGCCCCTGGCACCCACCATTCACTTCCTGTCTCTCTGTTTGTGATTCCTCCAGGGCCCTCCTGCAAGTGGGTCACGCAGTACTCTTATGTATGGCTTAACGGACATGTTTTGAGAGGCATGTCGTTAGCTGATTTTGTGTCTTGCGAATGACGTGGAGGGTAGTGACATAAACCTGGCAGTCCAGGCTTCCACGCACCTGCGCTCTGGCAGCGCCTGGTGGGCCTGCCATCGTGGGCGTGGTGCATTGTTACTGGGCAGTGCCATTTTGCGGTCCAGGGCTCGTGTCCTTTCCTGTCTGGTTTATTTCACTGAGCATAACGTTTCCGAAGTTTCAGATCCCTGGTGTTTATCGGGTTCTTTTGAAGGGGTCCCTGCCACCCCTTAAGGTTCCAGACCTTCAGCTCTTCCCAGGGCTGGGGGAGTCAGGCGGGAGGGCTTACCGCAGAGGCGGGAGACGTGGTACGTGAGTGTTCCTGCTTGCCCACCGGCTCGCGCTGCTCCCTTTCCAGATGTCAGTCTCCAAACGAGTTCGAAAGGCCCCCAGTGATCTGGACCCAGCCAGCGTGTCCCCGTCCGAGGAGGAGAACTCGGAGAGCTCGTCTGAGTCTGAGAAGACCAGTGACCAGGTGAGCCCGGGCCGGCTCCTCGCGCGGGCGGGCATGCCGGGCGGGGTGGCACTGCAGGGCCGCTACACATTCAGCTCCACTCTCCACCCAGGACTTCACCCCCGAGAAGAAAGCTGTGGTCCGGGCGCCCAGGCGGGGCCCCCTGGCGGGACGGAAGAAAAAGGTAGAGGGCTTTCATGTTTGGTCTGTTTCCATGCCCACCGGGGACACGCTGGAGCTTTTCTTCAGGTCCACAAGCCACTGTTCCTGATGTCATGGTTCTCCTTATTTATTTACTCTTCTGTTCTTTATTGGATTAAAAAAAAGCCCTACCACTAGCCTTGGGCCTCTCCTGCCCTTGCTCCCACCCACCTGCCCTTTGCCGTCTTGTTCCTTCATCTGCTTTGTTCCTGTGCAGCGCACGAGTGGGTGAGGGCGTCCAGTGTTTGTCTTTATTCTTCTGACTGACTTCGCTTTGCCTGGTCCCCTCGAGTTCCTTCCATTTTACTGCACATGGCAAAATTTCATCTTTTTTCCATATGGCTGGAGAGTGTCCCCTGTGTGTACATCGCTTCTCGTCTCTGTCTACTCGTGGGCAGGAGGGGAGCACGCAGGCTGCAGGGAGGCGTCCGAGAGCGCCGACCTCTGCCTGTGCCGGCCCCATCTCTGAGTCTGTGTTGGCTGCACTGTCGCGGGAGCCGGCGGGCGGCTGCTCCTGAGCCGGCTTTGGTCCACTTTGGGAGCGGGATGCTGGGATGTGCCAGCGGGGAGAGAGGAACGGGGGCTGTTCTCAGAGAGTGCAGGTGCTGTGCGCGCGCATCTGTGCTAGTGTTGTGTCTGGGAGAGGATGCATGTGTGTTGTGTGTGGGTTTACAAGTGCACATGTGTTGCACGTATAAGGCGTGTGCTTGTGTGTTGTCTCGCTTGGGTGAGTACTAGGGCATGAGTGTGTGCACGCGGTGTCCATGTGTGTTAATGTTTCAGGTACGTGTGTGCGATGGGTATATACGGGGTGTGTGTGTGTGTGTACAAGTGCACGTGCATGTGTTGTTCGTGCATGTGCACATGTGCGCTGTGGCATAGCGAGCATAGGGATGCGGGCAGCTTGTCTAGTTGGGTCCACATACGAGGCTTTATGTTAGAGAATATCTTGTTCTTGGGAGAGGCCCAGGGCGCACGCGAGCGCACGTGCACACACGTGCACACACGCACAACTGAGGAGTGGGCGAGACCCCTCTCCACACACACACGCGTGTGCGCGCGACCCAGGCGTGGGCAAGACCTGGGAGAGTACACGCCATAACTGTGACCCTGGCAACTCCGCTGCAGGCTTCCGGGATGGCCTGTGATTCTGGCCAAAGTGAAGAGTTTTTAAGTGGGGGAAGGTGGATTTTTGTGGGGTGAGGATTCAGGGAGCGGGGTGCTCGGGGCCTGCCCTCGCCCTTTGTTCCTCTCACTTCCGCACCTGGTCTCTCCCAGAAGGCACCGTCAGCCTCCGACTCCGACTCCAAAGCAGAATCAGACGGGGTCAAGGGCGAGCCGGCGGCTGTGGCCAGGTCAGCGTCGTCGGCCTCCTCCTCCTCCTCCTCCGACTCCGACACGGATGTGTCTGTAAAGAAGCCTCCGCGGGGCCGGAAGCCAGGTATGGCCACGCCTCCTGGGGTGGCCCATGAGGGCGTCTGCCCATCCACAGAGAGCGAGTGAGAGCCACCTCCTTCTCCTTTACCCTAGCCGAGAAGCCACCCCCAAAACCACGTGGCCGGAAACCCAAGCCTGAGCGACCCCCGAGCACCTCGAGCAGTGACAGGTGGGGTGGCTTTCCCAGGTCCTCAGGCAAACCTTGGGGCCACAGGCAGTGGGGGGCCGATCCCTCAGGGACCTGGTGCAGAGCCCCCCGCTGACTGGCCTGGACCCCCAGTGACAGCGACGAGGTGGACCGCATCAGCGAGTGGAAGCGGCGGGACGAGGAGCGGAGGCGCGAGCTGGAGGCGCGGCGGCGCCGAGAGCAGGAGGAGGAGCTGCGCCGGCTGCGGGAGCAGGAGAAGGAGGAGAAGGAGCGGCGGCGAGAGCGGGCCGAGCGTGGGGAGGCCCCGCACGGCGGCAGTGGCGCCAGCAGCGGCGACGAGCTCAGGGACGACGAGGAGCCTGTCAAGAAGCGAGGCCGGAAGGGCCGGAGCCGGGGTCCCCAGTCCACATCTGACTCGGAGCCGGAGGCCGAGCTGGAGAGAGAGGTGCGCTCAGCCTAGGGGGCTTCTTGGGGTCTCCTGAGCGCCTGCACTGGGTCGACCCTAAAGGCTTCAGTGGAAAGACATTCGGCGTCTGAAGTATGAGGAATCTGTGAAGATAAAGGGGAGGAACATTCTGGGTAGAGGGCGTAGCAAGGGCGAGGGGCCGGCCCTGGTTTCTTGGGCGAGCAGTGAGCAGGGGTGGCAGGCGCAGGAGATCACTGGGGCGAGGGCAGAGGTGATGTCAGGGAGAGGAGGGGACCAGTGCGAGGCCTTGTGGACAGTGGGGAAGACTCGGGCACTTTCACCCCCAAGGCGGTGGGAGCCCCGAAGGGCTGTGGGCAGAAAGAGGGTGCTCAGAGGTGCTTTCTGGCCTTGGGGGCTGGGGACAACTTGGGTGGCTAGCGTGGGAGTGGTTAGGAGGCCTCTGAGAAGGGTCAGTGGTGACATTAGGTGCTGTGTGGGATCGGGGGGCCAGCAACCCCTCCTGCCTGCTCACATTCTAGCCCGATCTGAAAGTCCCATTTCCCAGCCTTGACTGAACCTGAAACCCACATCGTGGGGGCGGGGGCGGGGGCTGAGGCAGCAGGAGGAGGGCCTCGGTGCTTCCCCCGTTACGCTCCCTTTGTCGTGGAGGCTGACCAGGTGCCCAGCACAGGAATTGCTCTGGCTCGGGCCTCGGCCACCCTGTGTTGGGTCAGGTTTGGCCTCTACCTTTCCGTAGGTCCATTCAGAGCAGGAGAAGCTGCTGCCCAAGGGGCCCTTCCCAGCGCACCGTGATGGTGCCACCAGTGCTCAGCAGCGTGACGGTGGCGGCAGGAAGGCCTGAACTGTGTCTCTAGGAAGACAGCTCGGACCTGGGGCAAGCCCCTGCCTCCCTCGCATCGGCCCTTCTCTTTCTGCAGACGAAGAAATCAGCTAAGAAGTTGCAGTCACAAAGCACAGAGCCCGTGAGGAGACCCAGCCAGAAGGAGAAGAGGGGACGTCCTGAGGAGAAACCCCGAGCCAGGTTAGCACCCATTAGACAGGCTCCTCTCCCCCGCCCCTCCTGGCCCTTGCCCTCTCGGCCTCCTAGGGGTCCCTCAACTGTCATGCGTGGGGCTCAGCTTCCAGATTCAGCCTTGGAGACAGTCAGGTTGAAGTGTCTGGTTCTGGAACCTCACCCAGGTGTGTAGGAGCTGCTGTTCCAGCACTGTGCTCACCTGGGCGTTTTTGCCCCCACCCAGGGGACATTGGGTATCTGGGGACACCTGTGGTCATCTCAACTGGGGATGCGCTCGGCACCCAGTGGATAGGGCCAGTGATGCTGCTTAACACCCCATAGTGTCCCCAAAAGGCCCCCCACAGAGATCCTGCCCCGATGTTCACAGTCTGTGGAGGAGATTGTCCTTCCCTCCTGTGGTTCTCAGATATTTTAAGTCTGAGGCCCCCTGAGGCGGTGGGGGTGGGGAGAATCAAGTCCCCACTTTCTAAGTGAAATTCCAGCCATCACTGATGAGCCTATCCAGCAGCTTGTCAGAAATACTGGCGAACAGAAAGGAGACTCAGCCGTGGTAATGAGCCTGCTTTGCTGTGTGCCTGAAACTGGAGTGTCTTTTAATAACTCGGCAGTCACTGACCCTCAGCCATGTGTTTAAACAACAAGAAAAACCGGAATTCTGGGACTCCACATTTGTTTGCTCACAGGAACCCGAGGGGGTTGGTGTCTTCGGTTGCCTGGGCGCCCGCCCTCTGCTAGGTCACGAAGGGCCTGGCCCTCCCGGCTTGCGGGGTCTCCTAAAGGGTCCTGCGTAGCACGTGCTGGTTGCCCCCCGGACCCTGACTCCTTGTCAGGGGCACGCACAGTAGCGCCAGGGCGGGGTGGCCATGGGGATGTTGGTCAGGGGCCCAAATACGGGGTGTGACTCTCCACAGGCAGGTGAAGGTGGAACGCACCCGGAAACGGTCCGAAGGGTTCCAGCCAGACAGGAAGATGGACAAGAAGAAAGGTGAGGGGTGGCATCGCTGAAAGGGAGGAGGGGAGGGGCAGAAGAGCGTGTTCCCTCGGCCAGCTGGCGGGTGTCGGAGGCCAAGCTGGTCTTTGCCCAGTGGCCCGGGCCTCACGGCCCTGTTCAGGCCTGCCCTGTGCCTTCTCTCCCGGCCTCAGAACCCTCTGTGGAGGAAAAACTCCAGAAGCTACACAGCGAAATCAAGTTCGCCCTGAAGGTTGACAATCCGGTGAGCCAAGTCGTCTTCCCTGCCCCTCCTGTCTGGAGCTTCCTTAGAAGCCTTGGGGAGCCGTGACCAGCGCCCCTGTCAGCGGGAGAGCGGGTGTTGCTGGGCCCGTCCCAGCTCTCTTGGCTGAGGGCCTGGGCCCTCCTGAGCTGCAGTGTTTGGTGTCCCCACCAGGTGGCTTCACGGAAGGCCTACGAGGCTCCTTCCTGTCTAGCCCCATTTTTCACCTGTCACTGGCTCCCCAAAAGGAGACCCTCAAGGTCTCCTTTGCCCTGTCGGGACTCCTAGGACCCCTGAGCTAGGTGCTGCCCTCCTTACTCCCTCCTCCCCTGCAGGACGTGAAGAGATGTCTGAATGCACTAGAAGAGCTAGGGACCCTGCAGGTGACCTCGCAGATCCTCCAGAGGAACACGGATGTGGTGGCTACGTTGAAAAAGGTATAGCGGGGGGAGGAGGGGGCAAGGCCTGGTGACTCATGGAAAGTGGGGGTCTACCCACAGGACCTGGGTTCTGGGTGGTCAGCCCGCGTCGGCCGTAGTGCCGCTATTCACGGAGGTGCCGCTGCCGCCAGGGGTGGCGGCACTGGGAGGATCCAGACGGGATGAGGCCTAGACGCGTGTCCTGAGTCAGGCTTTTGGGGTCCCAGATTCGCCGCTACAAGGCCAACAAGGAGGTGATGGAGAAGGCCGCAGAAGTCTACACCCGACTCAAGTCCAGGGTCCTGGGACCAAAGATTGAGGCTGTCCAAAAGGCAAACAGAACTGGAGTGGAGAAGGAGAAGGCCGAGGCGGGGAAAACTGAGGAGTCGCTGGCTGGCGAGGAGGCCCCTGTGGAGAAAGCAGGGACTGAGGCGATGGCTGGTGAGGGGCCCGAGGGAGTGGGGCTAGGCAGGCCGGGTGTGCCGGGCCCAGCTGCTGCTCCTCCCCAAGTGGCCAGAGGCATGTCCTTGGCGCCCTGCGCAGGCCTGGCTGTGTCCCAGGGTAGCTGGGGCCTGACACATGGACGCCTGCTTGGCTCGTGGACTCCAGGTCCTCCGAGGTGGACGGGCTGGGAGGCTGTGTGCTCAGGGCCCGAGCGCGTGTGCCCGAGGGGTGTGGGCCAGGCGTGGGAGTGTCCTCCAGAGAGGGAGTGGGCGGAGGCCTCGGGCTGGGCCTGGAGGCCTGTGGGGGGCAGGGAGAAAGGGTGTCCCCCTCCTGCCTTCTGCATCGCACGGTCCCAGTAACAGATACTCAGAGAGCCCCCTTAGACCCAAGTTAGGCGGGGTTTGGCCGAGGCCTCAGCAGCCAAGGGACAGCCCAGAGGGTGCGTCTCTCCTTACCCTGCCCCTGGCCACAGCCGCTGGCCTCCCACTGTCACCCCCTTTCAGGGGCACGGGCAGCTGCCCTGGCCAGGTGGGAGCTCAGACCCGGCGCAAGAGAGGAGTGGTGTGGATGTTGGGGCCCAGGACTGGACCCTCCAGGAGGCCCGTGGCCTTCAGGGCCCCCGCCCCGCGCTGGCTTGCTCGCTCACTGGCTTTCAGTGCGAAGGGTTACGGGGTCCCAGGCAGCCCCACGCATCCTGCGACTCTCCCAACCAGATCTCTCGGCCCCTGTGAATGGGGAGGCCACCTCGCAGAAGGGGGAGGAGCCGGAGGACAAGGAGCAGGAGGAAGGGCAGACCTCCGAGGAGGGGCCTGGCGGTGGCTCCTCTGAAGACCTGTTACACAACGAGTAAGTGTCCGCAGTGGCCGGGGGCCGCTCCTGAGACGGGCGCTGCGCTCAGCGGCGGGCTTGTTCTGGTAAGGGTCCCGCACGCGTTGGGCCTCCCCGGTGGCGCAGTGGTCAAGCGCTGCGCTGTGGAGCTGTCGGCAGCGGCGACGCGGGTTCGATGCCCGGCCAGGGAGAATCCCACATGGTGGGGCAGACCTCTCCTGCCTCGCCCGCTGCTCCCCTCAGCAGTGTATTTCTGATCTGCCTGTTCTGCTCCCCGCTCTGTCTCTGGTGAACCCTCTCGCCACCCCTCGCCTCTGGCCTGTACCCCAGCTTGTATGTATAAAAATAAAAAATAAATCTTTAAAAAAAAAAAAAAAAAGGGTCCCGCACGCAGACTTCGGCTCCCCCGCCCCTGCGGGGCCTCCCCCCTCCCCACCTGGGCAGCTGATTTCTAGCTCCATACTGCCCTGGGCCCTCCTGTGGAAGGGTGGCTTCCTTGGGTGCCTAGAGAGTAGGCACGGGCGCCGCCCTCCTCACGCCCACAGAGCCTGGCGTGCAGCCGCGCAGGCGCCTGGCTGGTCTGTGATGTGGGAGCGTGGCTCCTGCTCCTGCGCTGGCGTGGTCTGGGGGACCGGGCCTTGGAGACAGCCGGCCTGCTCACCCCACCATGCTGTGCTCTGCCAGCAGTGCCCGGGAGGACCCTGAGTTGGATGGGCCAGGGAGCGACCGGCAGGAGCGAGAGAGGGTGCGCATGGACTCGGAGTCCCTGGACGACGAGGACAGCTGAGCCCCGGCGCCAGGCCCCGCCGCACACGCAGACCTTGCAGGCCGCCGTCTCCTCCACGCTGCCCGGGGGTCAGAACTGTTGGAGACGCCGTGCTGTTCGTTTGTATTTGTTCCCCTGGGGTTTTTTCTCCCTAATTTCTGTGATTTCCAACCGATGTGAAATGACTATAAAGGGTTTTTTTTATGAAAAAAAAATCACTTTTATTGGCTTGGTTTTCTAGCATTAGTGGTGCAGCCAGGCCGGAGCTGGGAACTGTTTGCAACTGTCAGGGGCTCTTTCTGGGACAAAAGGTTTTAAATCATAGGGTCACCATTAATAGTAAATGTGAACTTAATCCTAACGGTGCTCCCAGCCCAGCGGGCCCAGCCCCATAGGCCTGCAGTGCAGGAGGGGGGGGTGGGGAGGAAGACTTTTCCAAAAGTGAAGAGAAATAAAAACCTCTGAACATTGCAGCTCACCCAGAGGCTGTGGTTTGACTCTTCCTATGTTTGTCGGCCCAGCGCCCAGGCAGGAAGACCAGAGTCCGGAGGGCAGGGGGCTGAGGCTCCAGTGGTCCCTGAGGCAGGGCCTGGGCAGTGGAGACCACACCTTCCCCAGAAGCTTCTGCCTTCTCCACTCACATGACTCCTGCTGCTCTCTGGACTCCAAGGCAAGACCCATGGTCCCCAGCGGCCCCAGCCCGACCCAGCCAGGGCGCTGCAGGCTGTTTGAGGTGTGCATGTGAGCAAGGGGACAGGCCTAGCTGTGTGGCCTGGGGGAGGTGGCACTTCCGCTCTGGGCCTCTCTCTCCTCACCTGCACTGGGCTTGACCCGAGGCCTCCCCTGGGCTGTCATGTGGATTCAGAAGGGGACATGTGAGTCAGACTTGCTTGTTAACAGTGGCCCTGACCATATTGTCCCCTGCCTTCCCTGGCCAAATTCCTCCATACCCCCTGAGACAGGGACTTCCCACTGCTGAGCCCAGGCACTCCCGTCTGGTGTAGACCTCTTTGAGGTCAAATCACTGTGCTCGTTTCTGAGGTCGGCTCTGTCACGTCTGGTGACTCTACATAATGGGAGCTGAGTAGAGAGAGGCCTGGGGGGGTTGCCTGATTTGTCCCCCATGTCATCAGCAGCCCAGCTCGCCCAGTGCAGAGTTCCTCGTGGCTCCTGGTACTGTGGTGTCGCCTTGGGAGAGCTGCCCTTCCATCCTAGAGCGCGAATGCCAGAGCCTTTGTTGGCATCCCAGACCCCCTGGTGGGACATGGTGTGACTCAGTTTCGGGGAAGTGGGAGCTGGACACAGCCCTGCTGCTGGCGTTGATGCGCAGCTAGTCCCCACTCAAGCATGCAGCGGCCTGGCGGGGGTGTGTTCGAACATTCTGAGTTTCCACATCTCCAGGGGCCTGAGGCAGCAGGAGGGGGACCGGACCTCTGTGGCCTAGCTTCCCCACATGGGCCCACCTGGCAGGACCGCCCTGAGGAGCCAGGGGAAGTGCAGAGGAAGGAAGGTGCCCTGTGGGATTCATGGCAGCCACGCCAGTCCCCGTCTCCAGCCTCGAGCACTAACCACGACCCAAGAGCCTGTGGCTGTCGCATCCACCTGGGACCCTATGGTCAAGCTCTTGCTCTTACACGGGCAGCCCAGGCGCCCAAGGGACCATAAGCCGTCAGGTCTGGGAGTATCTTAATTGACCACACCAGGTGAAGGCCAGGGTGGGCTGGGCAGAGACAGGAAGGGGCTTGTCAGGTGAACCTGCCCCCTCCCCACCTTTGGTGGTCCAGCCAGGCCAGCAGAAGCCCAGCTCGGCGACGGCCGCTGCGGCTGCTGGTGACCTCACCTCACAGAGCCCCTCGGCATCCACAGGCACGCCTCGAGCGCGTGCGCTCCCGCCCACCACACACAGTGATTATTGCCGTAGTGTGAGTGGTACGAATACTTGGGTTCCCCAATGCATGTGAAAGTTAGTTACACTAGACTGTAGTCTATTAAGCGTGTAATAGCATATTTCTAAAAATAACAGTGCACGCACCTTAATTACATGTGACTCAGAGCTAGGAAGTGAGCACACGCTGGGAGAAATGGCGCTGATAGACTTGTTAGATGCAGCTTGACACAAACCTTCAATTTGTAATAACAATATCCGCAAAGCGCAGCAAAGCCAGGCGTGCCCGCAGGGCCTCCTCCTGATACACGAGAGGTGGCGCCGAGAGTCCCACAGTCGCTGTGGGCCGGGACACGCTGTCAGAGCCAGGGCCGCGCCTGGAGCCCAGGGTGGGGGAGTGGGACCGCCTGCTGCCTGCTAGCAAAGGACCCAGACCGGGGGGCTGGAAGAGGCCCCTAGAGGTGAAAGGGCTCCTCAGTGTGGGCACTGCCTGGAGAACCTTCTAGGCTGAAGCACATTTCCCCCTCTCATTGAGGTGCTTGCTCTGGGTCTTTAAGAGAAGGCCCTCTGTGAACCCCAGGCTCAGAAGAGCTGCTGCGCGCGGGAAGAAAGGCAGCAGGTGCAGCAGGCCTGGAGCTGGAGGGTGGTGTGTGCACAGCATGGTGGCGCTCAGAAAGTCCTCCGTGCCCCCGGCCTGCAGGGTCCCCAGCGCCGGGGCGAAGTTTCCAGGGCGGGGGGAGCCCTACAGCTGCTGCCCACCAGGGGGCGGAGTAAAGGGCCCCACCAGCCAGCTGAGGGGCGGGCTGTGCTGCAGGCTGTCCAGCACCTGCTCCAGCCCCTGCCACGCCTGGCCCATGCTCTGGCGGCTCTGGGCCAGGCTCTCAGCCGGCAGCTCGGTGACGGAGCCAGCGGAGGACACCACGCCGTAGAGCTTGCAGAGGCTGTGCCGAGCCTGTCCCACCTGCTGCTGGAGCTCTGCTGGGAGGCCCTGGAGGCCGGAGGCCAGAGTGCTGTAGGCCACATGGAGCTGCTGGATGAGGCTGCAGGCCCTGGACAGAGCCCCGGCACCTGGCACCTGCTGGAGGAAGGAGCGAGGTGAGCAGGGGTCGGAGGAGAGGAGCGGGGGAGCCCCGGCCCTCCTGCAGGTACCTCTTGGGGACCGGCTAACTCCACTTGACAGCTGGAGCCCTGGTCTGACCGTGTCTGCTCTTCCGGAGCCCGCTTGACCTTCTCAATCTGGAAAGAGTGAGCTCAGCAGAAAGATTACGACTTCTTGGCAGGGCCCTCCGCGAGGCAGCGAGAGGGGCTGAGGCAGGCTTGCCCGGGCCTGGCCCTGGAGCCTCTGTCTAGCCCTCTCTTGTCTTGGGCATGATGGACAGGTGACAAGTTCAGAGCTAGCTGCTCCACAGCGGGCTCGTCACCTCAGCTACAGAGGCAGTGATCTAAACTCCCCATGAGCTCGTCGGTGGCCATGGGATCAAGTCACCCCTCAGCTCAAAACCCTCCCATGGCTCTGCTCAGTCATGTCACTGTCTACTTCTCATGGGGTTTCATCGTTGTTTATCTCCCTGCTCAGGTGGGAGCTCTGTCAGGACCTTTTCTTCCTTGATTATTGGGGCCCTGGCATGTAGGAGCCCCCCTCCCTGCCATCCCCCATTTTCCAGTCTTCCTTGTCTTCCTAGCGGCTGGTAGAGAGCAGCACGCGGACCAGATGTTGGCTCCAAAGTGCAGTAGCAAAGGAAAAAAAAAGTGCAGTAGCAGCTCTCACCCCCACCATGGGCTCCAACTGGAGATTATTGGGGGGCCAGCAGTAATCGCTAACTTCCCCTGTGCAACACGAAGCTCTGGTTCGCCACCTGCCCTGCCTGGCAGCCCCTAAATGCCCCTATTTTCCTTAGGTTGAAAGCCACTGAGACCTTCACCAAGGGCTTTTGTTCACCAATATTTAAGACCCCTAACTCGGAAAACTTGGGGGTCCTCAGAACTGAGGGTCTGTCACCAACCCCACCAGCCACAGCAGGGGTGCTGCCAACTCCCTACTGAGGCAGCCTGGCCACGGGGAACGTCACTTCCCTGATCGGTTCTCAGCAACGAGCGTCAGTTGTGTGTGACGGAGGAAGCTAGGGCGGAGGCGCCATGACCGGCCTAGGAGCCAGCTGGCACCATCTGCCAGGGGCTCGCTGAGTCCAATTGTGTCACTTAACGACAGGGACCCATTTGGAGAAAGGCCCCTTGGGAGGCTACGTCTCTGTGTGAGGGCGGTAGAGAGGGACGCTCCCTGCGGGACGTGCAGCCCCTCACGCCTGCGCTACGTGGTGCTAGCGGCAAGGCCCTTCCGGTTCAGACACAGGTTCTCAGACTTTGTGAGACAAAGTATATCGGAAGCAGGTCCCCGAATAGCGTTGCGGCCACGGCTTGTTGAAGGGTGGTGGGATTTTTGTTTCTCCTGAGCCTTAGAGCTAAATGACATTGAAAAAGCAATGTTATCTGAAAACCTGCTGTCATCTCAGTACAAACGCGGCCCAACGGTCGCATGGGAGAGACTTCCATTTTGAAAAGTCCCAGTGGTCTTTCAGTTTAAATCAAAGTCGCCTGACGACAGGGACTGTTAGGTGATTTTGTTGTTGTCGTGAGAGCGGACTGTAACTTTGCCAACCTTGATGGCACAGCCTGCTTCACACCCGGGTGAGATGTGGGGGACCTGTCTCAGAGACAGTGACTGTCTCATCGCAGATCCCAGCTGGGAGGTGCTCCGAGTGGCGCCTGGGGGAAGAGAGGCTCTTACCTCCTGGAAGGAGTCTTCAAGTTGGGCCAGTGTGGTCCTGGCCTGGAACTGTGCGTGCTGCAGGTGACTCAGCGTGTGCTCAAAGGCCCGCTGACGGAAGCTGGGCGCCAAGTCACCTAGTCGCACGAAGTAGCTGCCCTGGTCGCCTGAGAAGGCCCTGGGCCCAGGCTCGGAGGCCGCCAGCCGGGCTGGAAAGGAAGACAGAACCACTCACTTCAGGAATAGACCGCGCCCCGCCCCCCGCCGGGTCACCAGGGCTTGGGTTTTACAGTGATCAAGCCCACCCCGGGGCACCGTCTGCGCGCCTGGTCTCACCTTGCTCCTGAGCAGTCATGGGATGGAAGATATCCCCCACTTCCTCCAACTCGTCCCGGAGCATCGCTGAGTCTGCAGCTCCCGCGTGGCCGAGAGCAGCGGCTGTGGGCTCCACCTCGTTTCTGCCCGGCAGGGCTGCTTGTGGGGATGTCCCCACGGGAGGCGCAAGGCCCTTGCTGCCCTCTGCAGCTTCCCCGGCAAGGTCCAGGCCTGCACATGGTATGTCTGGGAGACCAGAGACCCCAGAGGAAGGAGCAGCCCAAGGGAGCAGGCCAGGCGGATCCCCTCCTCTGCCTGGGCCCCGGGAACTAGTATGGACACCCAATTCTGTGTCCTGGAAAGTGGGCAGCCAGTTCTGGATGGTGCCCAGGCCAGTTTGGGCAGTCCCTTTGGCCACATTCCCTGCTGCAGTGAGCCCAGTGCCTACAGCATCTTTGGTGCCCGCCAGGACGGACTTGGTGGTGTCCAGGGCCCCCTGGACGGCCCCTGTGGCCACGTTCACAGCGCCGGTCACCCCACTGCACACGGTGTCCTTGGTGCCTGTCGCGATATTTTGGGTGGTGGTCAGTCCCGTTTGCACGGCTCCTTTGGCCACGTTCATGGCACCCGTGAGCCCAGTGGACACTGTGTCTTTGGTGCCCGTCAGGATGGCCTTTGAGGTGTCAATTCCCCCTTGGACGGCCCCCTTAGCCATACCAATTGCCCCGGTGAGCCCAGTGGACACAGCATCTTTGGTGCCCGTCAGGACTGTCTTTGAGGTGTCCAGGCCCCCCTGGACGGCCCCTTTGGCCACATTCATGGCGCCGGTCATCCCGCTGCACACGGTGTCCTTGGTGCCAGTCAGAACCGTCTTGGTGGTGTCCATGCCAGTCTGGACGGTGCCCTTGGCCAAGTTCACTGCCCCTGAGAGCCCAGTGGACACAGCATCTTTGGTGCCCGTCAGGACAGACTTTGAGGTGCCCAGGCCCCCCTGGACTGCCCCTTTGGCCACGTTCATGGCACCCGTGAACCCAGTGGACACTGTGTCTTTGGTGCCCGTCAAGATGGCCTTTGAGGTGTCCAGGCCCCCCTGGACAGCCCCTTTGGCCACATTCACGGCACCGGTCACCCCACTGCACACAGTGTCCTTGGTGCCTGTTGCAATGGTCTTGGTGGTGTCCATGCCAGTTTGTACGGTGCCCTTGGCCACACCCAGGGCCCCAGTGAGCCCAGTGGATACGGCATCCTTGGTGCCTGTCAAGACGGTCTTGGTGGTGTCCAAACCTCCCTGGACGGCCCCTTTGGCCACATTCATGGCGC